>CAEFZX010010039.1:0-145290 GCA_903066825.1 Alfaro cultratus
TATATATATATATATATATATATATATATATATATATAGTGCCAAGTAATATTAATCATTCCCAAAAATCTGTCACAGTTGAAAGATTTTTGTTTCAGTTTTTGTGTGCATGATTTCAGTACCACTTTAACAACCAGGATCCTTTGCTCTGAAAGGTCAAAACTGTTTTCAAGGTTTTGTATTTACAGTTGCATCATTTAAATATCGCACAATTAAGCATCCTCACAACACAAGATAACAGGGGCGTGGGAAGAAGAAAAAAGAAAAAACTGACTGCTGTTCCTGGTGGTCCAGGAGGTCCAGGAGGACAAGTACAAGGTTCCTGCGTTGGTTCAGTGTAATCAGCATTGTTGGAGCACTGTAACAGACAAGCAAAATGTCTTACAAATCAACTGGACTCATTGTTAAAAAGTAAATAGATGTTCTTTAGTCATGAATTGCCAAATATTAACTATATTTTTTGAAAGCTTAATTACACACTTTAAACAGGCTATAAACGATAGAAAACACACGGAAAACAAAAACTGTGTTAATAAATGGGAAGATTTTTTTTACATCTTTCTACACTGTTTCTACTGATCTTTCTTTTGAACATCTTTACATTAGAAATAGTAATTTGGCAATAACTTTGTGTCTGTAGCAGTTTAAAGCCAAAATAAAAACAGGCCAAAGATTCACAGCCAAGAAGCAATAAAATTATATATATACAGTGTGCAGCTTGTTTGCACTCTAAGCCATACGTCTTCCTTCAGCAGATCAATTAATGCATTCCAGATGTGGCTTTAGGATTACATGGTGAGTTTGCAACTTTCCTATAATGAATGTCAGTACCCCACAGAGATGAAATATAAAGCAAGAAAGTGCCATGCTGTGTAAAGCAGTGGAAGTTGAGAATTTAGCACTTCCTGAGATGCTTTGACATCCTTATAGGCCATATACCTCAGAGAAAAGGTCAGAGAAGGTCATAGGTAGGTGAAGATATACTCACAACTCCAGGTATTTCACATGCAGTCTCTCTGGTGTTCTGCTCAGGGTCACAGTAAATGCGAAGTTTCTGGATTTCAAACTAAACATAAATGGTTTAGGGGAAAAAAAGTGTTAAATATAAAACTTTTACTTTTGGGAATCCCAAGAAGACTATGCAAAATAAGCTGATTTGAACACAGGAAGTAATTGTGTAACATTAGTCTGAGTTTTATTCGAGCAGTGTCACCAATGAATTGAAATTACCATTTTACAGGAGCTAAAGAAACAAATAAGTGCCCTCACTAGGCACTGGGCTACTTCATGTTGCCAGACCTCCCTTGGTGTTCAAGCAACATTACACTATTCTTCCATGATTTGGTGTTCTGACGATGCTGGTGGTAAAAAGGCTCCGGAAAATGTGTTTCATATAAGCCCCATGTGTTACATTTCTAGCCTCATAAAAAACACACACAGCTGTATTATCAGGGATGTAAATCAGTCTGGAATAAAACAACACAGTATTGTGCAACAAAAAAGCAAAGTAGTTACAATTTTATGCAAGTACCAGTCTCAATGTGTTAGAGATAGATGTATCTAAAGGTTGTTTTATTAATATTTATACTGAGTTATTTAGTGGCTAAGTAAAAATTGGCATCCAATTACAAAAGTCTTACAGAAGTGTATTCTATAAGAATGCAAACTCGACAACGTTGAGCAACAAGATCATGCACTTTTGAACAATTTACTGCTGTAATGTTCAACAGTCAAGATTTGGAGAAATGAACATTTGCAAGCATTATTTTTTGAACAAGTTGTGCTAAACTAGATTAATAAAACACCCAGTACTAAGAGCTTGTGAACAGAAGATTTAACTAATAATAATTTAGGTAATTGATCAAGTTAAAAAGGATCAGGATACACTTACAGGCACAGTTGTTTCCTTATTTACATATTTTCCAACTTGGGTTTTCCCATTGATGAAAATGCCCACAGAGGGCTCAAGAGGCTGTGTCTCCATTTGCAGGTCATCAACATAAAGAGTAACATCCTCTTCGGTTACCAGTAGCCGCAACTGGTGCCACTTTTCATCAAACAGCTTCTTTGATCAGACAAAACACATAAAAGTCATGACTTTACTGGTTGGTGGTGACCATATGATTGAAATATGGTCATATATATATATATATATTTTTTTTTTTTTTTTTTTTTTTTTTTTTTTCTCAAGCTCATACAGGTCTAGGAGACAACATGACTACTAGCGAATGGATAACAGGTTTCCTCCACAATTGCAATAGCCCAATTAAAATCAGATTGTTGTCCTTATAAATGTAAGGTATGCATACATAAAAAGGAGGTTTAACAAGCTAAGCCTTTAAGCCACATACATATTCAGTATGTAGATTAACGTTGTCTTAAAAGCAAAGCCCACAAAATACTAGCAAAACCAGAGGGCCATATTCAGACTTTATTGCTTTGTGGCTGTAAGTTGTTGATTAGGTGGTCAGCTACAACATCACAAAAGCCACTCATTACTAACCTGTGGACATGGACGTTTTTCCTCTACAAATGCCAGTCGGGGGCTCTATTGTTTTCATGGTTTCTACATCTTTAGGTAAAAACAACTGCTATTTTTTAAAGTTCACATTCAATAAAGCTATGGCTTTATAATATAGAACTTGTACAACAGAAAGCATTAAGTGATGGATCAATTAGAACCACAGAGCCCAAATCAACATTGATTGACAATGAAAATGAAAAATCTTTGCCACCTATTGTTAAAAAGGAAAAGAATGGAGAGAGCAGTGTTACTTTGCACCAAAGTCAGTGAGTTCTGTAAAAGTAAATAGGGTCTCACTTCTTGATCTAAATGCTTCTTACACCACATTATCTTCAGATTAAGCAAAGGTGCAACACACAAGCATAAAGTACCGACATAGCATAGTGTATTTCACATATCTGTCAGCAATGCAACTGACAAATTTAATCAGCAGCCAAGTCCTGTGCAGAAAAACAATCTACGTTGTTTAACAGTATTATTTAAAATAAACTTTGCTTTGTATGTGCCATCTGTCGGTACAAAATATCAAGTTACATGTAATTCACATGAATAAGAAAAGCATTAACTACTCTTTCAAATTTTTCTCCTTCATGATCTTACCCATGATAATTGGATGTAGCAGAAAGTCATATTTTCACACTGTTTAAGCCAAAAACGGATGAGGGTGTGTTGACTGCAGCTGCTGTTTGATTATTTATAATCATTTTAGCTTCCCTCCCACTCACCACCTTTGCTGCATGCTGAACTGACTCTTCAGGGTCAAACAACATGTGAGAAAACTACCTGTCGACAGGAGTGAATGGCACAACAGAGGGTCTATGTGAATCACAACATCTACAGTACTGCAGAGGGGGGAAACTTTGGCGTTATTTAGATTTTCTTCCATTAACCCTTTGAGTCCTAAGTTCCAAATCTCCGCCTTGATTTATTTTAAATGTTTTAATTGTACTAAGTTCTTTAGATGTCCTGTGAGTAAATATATATTGCCTATTTATCCATAACAACCAGAACTTTTAATATCTAGCAGTTATTTTAGCAATTTACCATCTTTTGAAAGAGTGCCAATCCCTGCTTTTTTTTTTTAGCTGATTTTCTAAAGCTTTTAAATCAAACTGTGAAGCCATTTCAGAATAAAAGCAGTGGAAACTTACCCTTGCAGTCTGTTGTGAAAATGTGACAGTTTGAATTGCATTTGGTGTATTACTGGTTGTTGTGAACATGACGGTATTATCTAGACCATTTAGAGTCACTGCCATCTGAGGATCTCCTTCATGGGTCTGTATTCTCCACAGGTCCCACTTCTCCACGGTTACAGATCCTTTATACCTCAGAGTGGCCACAAATACATATGATGGAGGGAAGCCATCAGGAAAAAGGCTCCTGTGTGAGTTAAGAGGAAAGTGGTTAACTGTCACATGAAGATGGAAACGAATTTTAAATTGTTGCTGTCATTACCTTGTAGCTTCACTCAAGTCAACGAAAGATGTGACTTCGTATGCTTTAGTGCCATAAAATGACCCTTGTGTTTTTTTTGTTTTCTTAGCTAAATTTAATTTTAACAGAACATCAAAGCCCTTCTCGTCACGGGAATCTATGGGAATTTTTGCTGGACAAACTGTTTCTGTAACAGGAAAACACCATGAATTAGTAAAGAAATACGTTACAACATGATGAGAGTCACCTGACCAGAAGCTTCTTACCTTCACATAGTTTCTGACGTATGACCTGTATGATCCTGGTAATTGCTTTGTAGTCTTCAACAGAGAACACATAAGTTGTGGAAGGTTTGTTTGCAATGTCCCTCAACTCATTCTCTTCTGTCTCTGGTCCAACTCCAATTGCAAACAGAATTATTCCTTTTTTTCTTGCTTCCTCGGCTGCTTTCATGACCTCATCTTGAGATTTCCCATCTGTGAGGACAACAGCAATTCTGGAAATGCCTGCTGGGCCCCTTTCAGAGAGTCCAAACAATTTGTCAGTGGCAAACTTAATGGCGGTCCCTGTCCTTGTGTTTCCTCCCATGTAGTCAATCATTTGCATAGCTTTGATGAGATCTTTGTTTGAGGAGTACTTCCCCAGAGGTATTTCTAAAATTGGGTCATCACTATACTGGACCACACCGACCTGAGTAAACTTCTGTCCAATGTTGAAGCTGGTTGTGATGTTGACAAGCCATCGCTTTACAATTTCAAAGTTGACATCCACAACACTCCACGAGCCGTCTAAAATAAAAACTAGATCACATGGAGCAGTCCTGCAACCTGACATAAAACAGAACAGATTGATCAATAAAAAAGCACCGAGGAATAAATGTGATTCATGATCAATTTGTCAAACTCAAAGTGTTTCTTTTTACTAAATGAATGAAATTGACTGTTTAATACACATGGATAAGTATATTTAAGTGCAATAAAATTAAATTCTCTTACTTCTCAAGTTTTCATCTTGCGCTGCACTGATCAAAGACAGAAGCACAAAGCACAGACATCTTAGAAGCCAATGCATGGAAAACTTTTTGCAACCCATCATACAGCTGTCTTGATTTTTAACGGTGCACCTACAGTAAAAAGGAAATCATGCTTTCAGTGCCAAGGATAAAGAACAGACATATCATATATTTTAGGATGTGCTTTTTATTATTTCTGACTTGATAGATACTATTATGTGTTTTGGAAAAGAGAAAAGATACATGTCAGATGTCATTTTTGTGTGAATCATGGCAGCAATTATTAGGAACTCCACAACACAGAGCTTATTAGCACTGGGAAAATTCTTTGGGGGAAAACCTCTACAAGTTGTAAGCCACACGCCTTTGACTCTATTATCATATGAAAGCTGACAGGGTCTGTAAGCTCTTTTTCAAAACTTGCAATAACATCCAAAGGGATGTTATTGTAAAGCAACAAGCTACAAGCTGTGAAGGCTACTGTTACTCCCTTTATTGTCAAGTGATATGATTTGTTCTCCCCACTGCACTAAGATTTCCAAAGAGAGCTTTCAGTGTATGAGAAAGCACTGCACACAGAATGCAGCTGAAGCCCTTCTCATTGAGAGTTATAACATTCAAAACAAAACTGCTAAGTACCTAAAAGGGGGGAGCAACTTTTTCTCAAGGTTTTGCCCACACACGATGAACTTGAGCTGCACTAAGTTCATCGTGCTGCTTAATATTGTGATATTATGAGTCATATCAAAATAGAGTACAAACATGCTAGAAATTTCCTGTGTTATGAAGTGTCTATATATAATCATGGATATTTAGATACAAAGAGAAAATTCAAATATTCTCCTCCACAAGATCACAAAATAACAAGCTTGAAATCATTGTAACAGATCAACTTCTCCGTTTAACTTATTCCCTAATTCTACTATACATGGCAGTGCCAGTCTTACTTAATAAACATCTTATAGTTTTCTGTTGGATTACCATCTGCTTCCTCAAATCACAGTCTGTTCTTGACCCAGAGGCAACAGACCACTATAGGAAAACTTTGCTCTTACTCTTTACTTGGAAATTGTACTCAGCCTGTTTTTCTTTGATGGAGAAAACCACTTGTGTGTCTCTGTTGACTTAGCGGTGATCTGCCTCTCATTCAACCAATCACTTTACATTAAAATGTGAGAAGGATGTTTAAAAATGCAGTATCAAGAAAACCATTGCATACAACACAATGCCCAATTTGGAAAGCATAAATTAAAAAAGAAAACTCTGCCTTACATGCATAACTACTGAATACACTGTAATTCCTGATTGTGCTGCAACCAACATGTGTAATAATAATGGAAAGTATTGTAGAGGAGAGTTCACTCAGCAGAAAGCAATTATTTTTTAAAGTTGTTTGTTTGGCTTCTTACTAGTTTCCAGTTTGTAAAACCGCTGACTTCCCTAAAAGAAAGCATTTGTAAATGAGGACCAGATATGCCACACAGAAAGAAACATGGGATAAAAAATTTTACTGGAAAGGAGTCAACCTTCTTTAAATGATGACACGTCTTTGTATGTCACCAAAACGGTGGCAAGGGAATAACCCTTGCCCTCCCCAAAGGCTTCTATTCTAGTGTAGCCAAACAGGGGTCAGACACTTCAACATGACTGCATTTTTCCACCATGTAAATCCGTAGCAACACATTCAAGGCAGGGGGAGGCGTTCAGCTGCTGTAGTTGTGTAAGTCATTTTCCTCTGAATTTTTTCCCCCTCTAGAGTCCTGGAGTAGGCTGTTGGAAAACCCCCTCATTGGCAGCATCCAGCTGCTGGGATGAGTTTCTCCTCAACTGACTTTCCCCAAACCAAGTATTTCTGTGTCTCCACTTGAGGCACATGGAATTAATTTACACTGTCGGACAGTAAAATTCCTGCTGCAGACAGTAACTAAACACATGTAGTCATGGTGAAGTGACTCCTTCTTCATCCAATCATAATAATACCCAATGCAATATTGCAGGTGCAGTGATTTGAGGCTTACATGAGGGAGGTGTGTAGGCACTCCTGTGTTTTAGGTTAGAACCTGTAAAATGTATCAAAGCAACTTTTGGTAAAAGCTACAATAATTGCAGAATTGCAATTTATGGAAGTGTGGTTGACATACTTTATATGCCAAACCACAAATATTAAAATTTTTGGATTATTTTTTAGTAGTGGTTTTGGTTTAGCTAAAGATGTCATTCAGTAAACTGCTGACCAAATGACTTCTCCACAGAAAGTCGCATCTGTTCAGCATGAGTGACCTCAATCACACTGATTTAATGACTGCATAAGACCTGATACTTAGTTCCACTTGCCAGTAGCTTTATTATATTATGTGTAACCAAAGTACAACATACTAAAACAGGTTTTCATGTTATGAAACTGAAGATTTGAACTCTGTTTGGACAACTAAAGTTACATATATAAACATAATCTGTTGTAAACTTGGCAAGAGAACGATGTTCCATTCCAGAAACAACAACTGCTGTTCAGCATGTGGAATCCTTGCCAAGACCAAGGGGGATTTAATACTGCCAAATCTGTTCAACATATCCAAGCAGCTAAATAGTGCCATGTGAAACATTATCTTGTTAAGTCCTTGGCTTTCACAGTTTTTCTCAAAACATCCTTACAAGTAGATGTTTTCTGTTGTCAAACTGGTCCTGCTGGATAAAGAACTTTTGCATGAAAACACATACTGATACTAGTCATGCAATGTTGTGATGCAAATCTTTTTGACAGATTTAACAAAAAAAAACAAAAAGAAAAACACAGTAATTCCAAGAAATGAAATAGCAGAAAAATATTCAGATGATTTCATTCATTCTCTGCATGGTGACAGAACAAGAGGTGATGACAGCTCTAATATCTTCCGTATGTGTCGAGGTGTTGCAAAAGCTTTACAGAATCTTACTCACTAAACAAAATCTTCAGATATATTTGTAGTATTGGGAAGAGTTTAAGAACAAATAGCAAAAGAAAAAATTAGCAAATTCATACCAATAATTTGCTTGCACCCTTTCTAAAACATCAGTGTATGTATTGCATCACAGTTGTATAATAAGACGAGAATAGCATTGCAGAACTGGAAAAAAAATCTTACAAATTTAAAAATAATAATAAAAAAAAAAAAAATAGAATAAATTGCACAAAGAGGAACAAGTGTTACCATTAAGCGTCCAAACCTTTGACTGTAATCCTGGTAATCCTCTCATTGAGAGCCAGTGATCAATACTGCTCGGAGCCCTGCGTTTGCAGAAACTGGACCTGGAAAGAAGCGCACATGTTTCTCAGCTGAATGAGAGCCTGCCCTTTGTAGACGCTCTCTCTGTCTTCTGTTCCTGTATGTCTTCCTATCCACCCTCCAACCCCCCTTTTACTCCCGACTTTTACTGGCCCTCAGCCACACTCAATTATCATGCATGGAAAGAGAAGCTGATAAGGGGAGCATGAGCATATTAAAGAAGAAAGCCCGTGTTGGTCAGCCGAAAAGGAAAATAACAGTAATGAACACAGTCTTCCTCCAAAAGTTGATGGTTTGGACAGAGAGCAAACCAAAGAACAGGGAGTTTCTTTTTTTTATTTCTTGAGCAGAACAATTATTTGACAAACAGGCTAATTCTGCTATACTGGGAAAACTTAACGGCATCTGCTGTTCTTTGTTCTTTCTACATTCCATCACTCCAATTCCACAAGATATTAGGAGAGAACAACAAATTACATTGCATGAATTAGGAGCAGACTAGGTGTGAAGGGGGTTCCATGAACAGCTGGAAGACATGAGAAATGCTGATTTGCAGCTGTTATCTGTGGAGCAGGCAGATTTCACTTTAATCCTCTTGAACATGTCTTATCACGCTTGGACTCCGGTTATAAAAGCTCCAAGCAGTCTTACGATGAGCGAAGCACATTTAGAACGGAGAACATTACAGTTCACAGACGCAGACAGACAGCTCCTAATAATAATGCTTTTTTTTAATCTATTTGAAATTTTAATAAAATTTTAAATAGGCAAGATAACAGAGGGAAAATTTCCAGGTCCTGATGCCTGATTCCCAAGTAATATTTGGTGGCCTACTATTCCAAAATATTGTTTTCAGGTCATTTTCAGCTGCATTTCAGAGAAAAATACTACAATTCAATATATAATTGAATTCTCTGCTTTGACCAGACAGTACACCATGCATGTTTAAGTAACACCATCAATTGACTTGATCTGCTCCTTGTTTATCAAGCATTCTGAAATGAATCGAAATTGTTTTGTAGACTGATATTCCTAAAGCATTTCCCTTTGTGTGAGCATGGCAGGGATTTCATTGCAATGGCCTTGTTGACCCTGAGCCTCAGCACACTCTGGCGGCTCTCAAATGCAAATACTGGGCTGGTGTCCTGGATCCTGGGAGTGGCCATTCTGTTTGACACAGCAGACTTTCCGATGCTGAGTAATTTTCTGTCTTCTCCGAAGGAGGGCCATGTGCTTGAAGGAAGTGACATTGCTGAGAACCAGTCTATTTGTTTCCACTGAGATGGCCACAATGATTTTTGAGGTCAGATCTGGAAACATGACGAAAACGAAATAAGCAAGAAGACCTTACCATAATTATATTTCAGTGAAACCGCTGTAATTAGATGACATTTGTTTGGAATTAATGCCACCATGTTATTGTGTAAGAACATGCATAAATTAAAGTGAGACTAGAAACCAAAAAGCTGTGTGCAACCGAATTCTAATGACTATGTGAGCAGAGACATGATTTCAAATGAATTTGTGGCTTTTTATGTGCTCTCCATCTTACATGTTTCTCAAACTTTTAATGGAGTACATCAGTTAGTTAGAAGGAAGGAACATTAGCAAAACTGCTTAGGAGTGTGAACCATATTTTGCAAGGTAAAATATGCACCTACAGCTCTGAAATAAATTAAGAGACCACTGCAAAATTATCAGTTTCTCTGATTTTGCTTTTTGCTTTTCTTTTATTCTATGAAAGCAAAATTTTAGTATTTATTTACAGAAAATTAAAAATGCTCAAAATAACAAATAAGATACAGCGCTTTCAGACCCCAAGTAATACAAAAAAATCAAGTTAATATTCATTTAGAAACAACAATGCTAATGTTGATTGTTTGCATATGGAAATAATGTACATATTCATGAAACTGATCACTCAATCAGTCACTCTAATGATATACTGATTTTCTTTCAAAAGTAGTCTTAGGACTGCATTGGAATTAGGTCTGAACTTCGACTAGGCCCTTCTAACATATGAACATGTGTGATATAACTAATCCTTGTGGCTCTGGCATCTGTTTCTACAGAAATCAGATCTCCTGAAGCATGGAGACTTCTGCAGCGTCTAAGAGTTTTCATTTTACCTTGTATGTTAACAAAAACTCCAAAAGTAGCATGTCAAATTTAAAGAACTTTTACGTATATGATAATGAGATCATGGTTGTCAGTTAAAAAAACAAAAACAAACAAAAATACCAAGACAGCTGGTGGGTTTTAATTGCAAAGATTGCTGAATGATTTGTGCTCCTCAAATTACATTGATATGCCTTATAATAATATGACATAAATAATATCATATTTTTGCAAAGAAACCATGTATTCTTTAGTTTAAACACAAATACATTCAGGTTGCATTCTTTTAGATGGAAACCTCTTGGTTAAATCCTTATATCTCAAAATCAATTATTTGCCAGTGGCAACCTATGCCAGGGGCATAATCACCAAACAAGCGTCTGGAGCAAAAACAGGAACTGCAGATTTGCTGACCATAACATTCCTACTTTAGGGATTTCCCCTCTATTTAGCTCCAGCTGCCTTTCCATGAGTGAGGATCGATGCTTGTTGCCAAATATCCTTCCTCCAGCATGACATTGCCACCACAATATTTCATGGTGGGAAGACAGAACTGATATAATATTACTTAGGAGTAACATCCTTCTGTTTTTCCTGTTGCTGAAGACTTTTGGATGTATACTTTGTGTAGGTCTGCTGCTGTTTGTTCATAGTCTGTTTTTGGTAGTTTTGGCACAGAATAGACTAAGGATGGAAGTCTGACGTCTGACTGGTTCATACCTTTGAATCACTGGACTATATATAATTTTTCTTACTAAAGGGCATGCCTCAACAGACATGATCATTGTACAGATGCGGTTTCACATTTTGTAATAAAAAGATGACTCTTGTCTGAATTGTGGCATAGTTTTCACCCTGGCTCTGCACAAGAAATGTCCACAAAGGTAAAACAATTTGAAGAATATAGAGGACACATACTGGAGAAGACTGAATGCTAAACTAAAATCCTATCAAAATGTGCTTCAACAGTTTTCGCTTAGGGTATGCAGACTCGCAATCAAGTTAATACATTATTTTTTATATATATGTAATATATATATGTATATATGTAATATATCTGTATGTTTATTGGTTAAACTGTACAAGATTCCTTTGCATTAAAGATGGAAGATGTTTTGATTTGATTTATTAAAGTTTCAGTTTCTTTATATTAAGCACTTGGAACTTTAACAGTGTTGCATAAAGCAACACACTAATGCATTATTTCATAAATAAGGACTTTTGCAAGTCACCATACCTTACCTAACTGTTTCGAACTCAGAAGGCAATGCAGTACAATCATGCTTTGCCTGTATGTTTACTTGGTTGATGCGGTGAAGCTTGTGTTAGTATAAATAGACAAATCTACAGTTTCAGTTACAGTAACAGCCTCAAAACGCTCTCACGTTCACGTTGACAAAACCAAAATCTTCTGGCTTGTTACTTGCACAAGCTTACATGAACAAGGTCTGGCAATCATTCTTAAATGTTGAAATAACTGTCTGGTGGATGACATAAAACCTCTAATAACCTTTGATTTAGCACTGTTACTTTGAGGCTCAACTGTACAGGGACATTTTATTCAACTTCCATGAATCAAGTCATGTTCATCATGAGCTCTTCTGGTTCACCACAAAAATAAATTGTGAGCAGGTTTGAAGCAAGTTGCTGAGCCCAGAAAGCAAATTCAGGATTATGAATTATTCATAGTTTCCATGACAGAGGTGGATACTTTGGTTGAATAAACAAGGGCTGCAAGGAAGGTACATGTGATGCAGCAGCAGCAAAAGGATAGGAGGATAACTATCTGCATTTAATATAGCTCTCAAATAACACATTTGGGACTAGAGCTCATTGTGAAAGTCTTTTTATTAAGTAAATATATTTTTGATAATGATGGAAAAATGAAAACATCTTTGAAAAGGACATCCACTGAGAAATCCGGTCGGTGGATGTCTTACCTTGTTTGCAAGTTCCACTGTGGTCCCTGTATTTGAATCCAATTCAGCCACTCTACAGGCATCTCAATGCCAAGGGATTAAAAGGGACTAAAAGCTGCAGTAAGCAATTTTTATTTTAAAAAACATGTTTTTTATGTATTTGTTAAAACTGTCACTGTGTCATGACATTAAAGTGCAAGGCAGAGCATGACTGACAGTGCTAAGACTCTCCTCCTGGCTATGATTAGCTGTTTCTAGTTAGCATCAGGGGCAGTGGCAGAAGGCAGAGGAGCTCAAATGAAAAACCACCATCCATTGTTTTGTTGTTGTTGTTTTTTGTTGTTGTTTTTTTCATCAAAAAGTTTTGTCACCATCTGTGGTCATGGTACAAAAACATTACTACTGCTTTAATTCTAAAGATTATGTCTGAAGACATCATAGACATGTTATTATCTTTCTCATTCTGTAAAAGTTAAAGCAAGTCTTAATTAGACAGTAATAAACGCAGAGCTTAACAAAGTTGCTTTTACATGACGAACCAGAGTGCAGATCATCCTGATGTCTCTATTTGGAGGTAAATGTTTTAGATATTTCATGAAGAAAAGAGACACGTTTCAGCTCAAAGTGATCCTGTTTACTGCTGAGTGAGATCTTGAAAAAGTTGATTTAAGAGTGAAATGACATTTGCTGTAAATTGAAAATAAAAATTAACAGAGTTTAACTAAATTGAATTAAACTGGAAATACAAGAAGGTTGATGATTTCAGTCGTTCATTTTATCACTTTCACTGAAGTGATACTGCAAAGCCTAACCTTCCAACAAAATGGCCTTTTTGTTTAATAAACTATCAAAGGTCTGTCAAATATGTCAAAATATGTCAAACAACGCTATAAGCTGTTAACTTATTTATAATTATTTATTCACTTGAGAGTCAAACATCATGGCATAATATTTGTATACATTTTTCACATCTCCCAACATGATTTAGTGTTTCCCCTTTTATGACACACCATGGCATTGACTCAATTATCATTATTTTTAAATAAAAAAGAAAACCTAGATGATTAAAGATTAGTAAGAGGTGAGTAAATCATTTTATATAAAACTCCAAAATAAGTAAAATAAAGTTGTTTTGTTCAAACAACCATATTTTGTTCCTCTGAATGTTTCCTCTGAAGACATTTGTTTCAAGACTACAGCAAAGGTTTATTTAGAATATTTACATTAAATGTATTAAACAACCCAACAAGAGACAAAAAATAATCACTTTGTTCTGAAGACTTTGATAAAAGTTTATCCTCCTAATTAGCCTCTTTTCCTTTTTAGGAGCGATTTCTCAGCCTCTGTGGCGCTGGCTGGCGTGTCCCACTGAGTGAGTTCTGCTCAGCACATCCAGAGGTCACACAGACGCCTGGGGGGCCCCTGAGACCTGGGTGGCCCCTGAACCCCAGCCGGCCTGCATGTCCCCTTTCACCTGGGTTTCCAGGCTGACCATTAAAGGCTCTGCCGGGACGTCCACGCTGACCTGTGATTGGGGCAGAAATGTCCATTTAGCTGAGTAAAGATGTTCTTTCTACAGATTCCAGGAAAAGAAAACTTCCACAGAAATATTATTTCTGTTTTGGCAAAGAACACATTGTGATGTAACAACACTTCTCCGCAAAACCTCCACATGGTTTCCCTGGAACTTGAAGCCTAGGATCAGTAAAACACAGTCTGAAAATTACAACAAGCCCAAATCTGGAAATGATTTAATATCTCTTCTTAATAGCTAAATAATCAATCAAGACTCATTAAAAGATTAAATTACCCTTTGGCCCCTGATCGCCGGTGAAGCCAGGAATGCCATAACCTTTGACTCCTTTATCACCATCGTCTCCTCTGTCACCTGCAATTCATCCAAAAGTATTAATCTTTTTGCAAGGACCAACTGCAAACATGGGTGTCAGATACATGTCTTGGAACAGTTTGGGAATGATTTGTTATTTCAACAGCTTGCATGAGAACCTAAAATGCTTGTGAAAACATACTTTGAAATGTATTATCTGCAGCTGGAACTTCATTTCTGAGAAGCATCTGTACGTATTTAAATAGCATTTCAAATGCTTGTAGTAGATTTTCATTAAACATTTTTTTTCATGACTTTCTCTCTGTACTTCTCCTGAAAAACACAGAAGCAGCAACATCCCAAACAACTGCAGGCATTATCTTAATGTCCATGTTTCAACCAGATTCACATTTTTGTCTCATATTATGAGCAAGGTGAGTAGCTGACATTGGCTGAATTACTTTTCACAGAGTTTCATACTAAACAGGTACAGTCTTCACAGGGTCCCTGACACCTTTATGTGACCTGAGTTCATAAAGACTATTTCTGTGGTGTGGTAGTTCACCTTGTACACATCATGGTGAGTTTTATGGTCACCTTATGTAAGGGGCCTAGCGAAAGCCATATAGCAGCATAAAAAAAATGTTTATAATAGGTGACCCACACATGTACAAGTGTAGATTAGAATATTTAAAGGACAAACAGTGATTTAGCCTTAGAGCCCCAAGTAATGTATTGAAATTGTCGAGGCAACACTGACATTGTAGATATTCTATACCATGATTACCAAATTGTGACATGGTATTATTTGAGCTCAAAAAGGTATTAATTGCTGTTTACTGGATATTTGCTTTTTTATCTGATCAGGGGTTGTGCATTACAGTCTCTGTAGATTAGCCCCTCTGCTCTGTCTGTGTCAGTCTTGTCTTTGGGAAAGATACTTTACCCACCTTGCCTGCTGACTGTGGTGAGAGAACCTGGTAGAGCCGGTGCACGGCAGCCTCGCTTCTTTGCAGCTGTGGCTGCAATGTAGCTTACCACCATCAATGTTTGAATGTGTGCATAAATGGGCGATGTAATGTAAAGTACTTTGGGGTCCTCTGGACTAGATAAAGTACTATACAAGTACAGGCCATTTACCACAAATCAGTTTCTGAAATACTTGGATAAACCCAAATGCTTCCACCAAGTGTGACACACTAAACTGAGTTGCTGTCAGGGAATTAGCTGAGATGGTCCTCACATTAAAAAACAGGTACACCTTATAAAGTGACCAACGGGTGTTTATCTTTAAAATACCTATCCATGTGATATAGTGACAGTACTGTGCATTTATAGTGCACCTAAAGCTTGTTTTCCTCTACTCACTGCTAAAAAAATCTTTTTTTTTTCCCAGCATTCTGTCTGAAACTGAGATTTACTGTGTTGAAAACAGTGTTTTTGTTTATAGACAGTGTCTATATACAAATTGCATTCCTAGAATATGATTTTAATACCTGATTCTCCTTGTTGACCTGGCTCACCACCTTCTCCATAGAATCCTTGTAGGCCCATTTCCCCAACAACACCATCAGTACCAGGGTCACCCTGGCAACACCATCACAAAACAAGCTGCTAGTAACACTATATGACACAAAAAAATCTACAAAAAATTGTAGTAAGTTTAAATATATTTCTTTAAAACGCTTCAGAGGTGTGCATTTTGCCAATGACCAGCCAAACATCAAGATTACTGAGCATAATTATAAATATTGAACAATTCAATGGAGTCATGGCTTCAAAAATATTTTTCAGCTTTAGCATTCCTGCAGTGAAGAGCTGTGGAGCATGAATTGATTCTGCATTGTATAACGTGAGGAAGGCTGTCCAATTGAAAGACAGCCAAGAACCACTCAACACAGACCAAGTGTCTTGTCTGCGACTCCTTATTTGTCTTCATGGAGACGTGGAAAATTGCAATGTTTTCATTCCGAGTTTTTCTGCCAAATATTTTAGCATTCCCTGTCCAGTCCAGACCCTTGCAATGTGGTTGCATGTGGCTCAGTTGGAAGAACAAAAGTCAAAAGTGAGCAATGAATACATGTATAACACTAAGACAAAGCTTTGATGCCAAAGGTATGCAGGAGTTCAGCATGATGCTTCATTAATAACAGCAAAACTTACAGGAGTCCCTGGGGGTCCTTTCTGTCCAGGGGGACCCGGGGCGCCCATGGGAACGTCCCCATAGAGAGGACAAACTGCAGCACATGTCCTCTTTACTGAGTTGGCAAAGGTGGACATCTGCTCCAGGACCACTTTCTTACAGACCTCAATCACATGTTCAGCTGGAAGCGTTGGACCCTGTGTGAAAAATCATTACTATAGACATCCCTGTAAGTCACTTGGCTGCGGAACAGGTCAATTTGGGACAATTACTTGTGTCTCTGAGGAGATTTAGTGAGCTAGTTTACAGCCACACTAAATGTAAGTGTTCCTGTGACTCACACACAAATCTGAGTTAACGAGAAACTGGCGACATGTGTTCTTGACAGTAAATGTGTTACTAAAAAATGTGTGGGCTTGATAGCAATATAATTACTAAAAAAATACTACTCTGCTGTACTTGGTGCCATTACTCAAGAACAGACTGAAAAACTAGTCTGACTGCACCTCAACAAATTAAAATTTCATCAGAGGGCGAATTTATTTCAGTAATAATGTTCAGAAAATGAAACTTGTATTTTGCAAAAAAACAAAAAACAAAACAAAACATAAAAAAACATTAGAACAAAAGTTATTTATTTCTTGTATTTTTTCTGTTAATTGGGATGATTACATTTCACAACTAAAAATAAAATCTAAATCAGCTTGAATAAAATGTTAGTGAAAGACTGCTGATTTGACATTTGACCATTAGACAGGCACCAATAGGTTACACAAGTTCATTGCAAAGAACAAAGTCTATTGCCATAAGACTATATTCCAACATATTAAGGAAAAAAAAGTTAAAGAATAATGTTCTGGTGGGGAAAAAAAGCACACTACCCATAGAGATAACTGCAGTCCTGAGAAGATTTGGAAGAGAAGCCCATTAAACTGTTTTGAGTAAATTAATAGGCTGCAGTCAGTGGTTCATTTCATTTATAAAACCAATGTCCCAGAGTCTGGGGTAAGAGAGTGGAGGTACGAAATCCAAGTCTTGTCTCAGGTCTAGTATGAAGTTTTCAATTGTTGATGATTTAAGGAGCCATATCATTTGCTGGTGTTGTTCCACTGTGTTTTCTCAAGTCCAAAATCAATGTAACCATCTACTAGGACTTGGTACCAGCCCACACTGCACCAAAGTAGCAATAAGTGGTATAATAAGGGGTGTAATAAACATATTATAACTTCCTGCATATTATACTTTCCTGCTTTATTAACCAGGAAACTAACCTGACCTAAGCCACCTAGAAAATCTGTGATATATTGTCAAGAAGACTATGATGGACAATAGACTCAGCACTGCAGATGAGCTGAAGGTTGCTTTTAAAGGAAGCTAGATCACCTCAAGCTAATCAACTCCATGCAATGCTGCACCAATTTTGTAAATCATGGAAAATACATCCTCTTTGCAGTAGATAACATTGTTGTATGAAAGAAATTATATTTTGTGCTTTCAATACGTACCGGAGGTCCTGGGAGTCCCTGAAAGCCATCAGGTCCTCCTTCACCTCGAATCCCTTTTTCTCCAACAAGACCTGTACGACCGGGTAGGCCTGCAGGACCACGCTTCCCCCTGCCTCCCTGAGCACCTGGCTCACCTCTGTCTCCAACCTACAGAGCATTAATTGCACAGGGAGAGGATAGAGCAGCAGATCAGGTAAAAAAGCTCAAAATTTAGGCCTCTACAATACAGCTATCAGAGCCAAAATAAAACAAACCTGCTTACAATAAAAACAAAATCCCGATCTTATAATAAAAGCCTAGGGCTTGTTTTTTATTATTTTTTTTTTTTTTTTTGTTTACAAGTTTGGAGATTTGCATGAACATTTCAAAACAGAAACCAAATGTGATAGATAACATTTGAGAAATTTGCAAGACTCATTTTGTTGTAGCAGTGGGCGTTTCTGCTCCTATCACATCTGCAGATGCTCTAGATATGTAAGGAATGTTATTTGATGGATTCATGTTGGACTTTTCCAACTATTAACTTTGCGAGCGCCATCGAATGAATTGAGATGAGCCCAACCAAAATATAGGCAAGAGTATCATATTTAAATATGACACCTGCTCGAATTTCCTGCTGAATGACAGAACTCATCACTGACAATTTATTATTACTTTATTTTTATAAACTGAAATCATTTTCATAGGGTCAGTACTCTGGCTGCACGACTGGCTATAACCTTTTTATATTAGATGAGTTCTGTTCTTTCAATACATAGGTAAGATGATCAATTTTAGAGATTGTTCACTCTATTCTAATTATTGTCAGTAGTTTAGGCTGAAGCTCACCCTTCCATTTAGACCTTTCACTCCTTTTTCTCCCTGTAAAAACAAGTAATTAAGTATTGAAAAGACAGAAGTAGGAGAAATAATGTCAAACATAAAGAACATATTCAATACACGAAGCCTTACCTCTGCACCTTTAACTCCTTTAATTCCTTGGATTCCCGTGTCACCCTGTGCAAAACAAATTAAATATAAGACCTTGCTAATAGATTGTGGATTAAATATTCCTAAAATAAATAAACAACTAACACAACTTTTTTTTTACAGTACTTTTAAAAGTACTTTTTTTAAAATATCTTTAAAAAAACAAACTTGCAACTTGCAACTTTTACAATGTTAGGGATTGCAATGTTTACATGTTTGAGCACAGATGAAATGAGGGAATTCATCTGTTAGCTACATGGGTAATATTGAGACACTGGATGCTAATGTTGATTCTTTGAGTCTGTATTGATGCCTAAATTAGGAAACTTTTTGTGAATGTGGTGGGTCCGGCTTCATTTCAAGAGTATCACAAACCAAATGCATAATATTACCTTAGAAGCACCTTCAGCTAGCTATGTTGGCTAGGGGTTACATTATAAAAAATAAAAAGAACTTCTAGGATCAGAAAAATAATATTATTGATCTAATTATCAACAAGTCAGAAAAGACAGTTTACTTGGTAATGTTAGCTTACCACCTCAAGTAATTGCACCATATAAAAACATCATCTCTAGGAGCAAAATCTGAGTGAACTGAAAATTGTAGCTGAATGTAACAAGTAGTATTTAGGCTTATAAAAAGAAAGCCATCTTTCAGAAACTACAAATAAATCATTATTCTACAGGATAGTGTCTAGAAATCATTGGTGTGTGTGAATTAAGTTGGATAGTTACAATACTAATTTAGACCATATATTACTGCTAAAATTTGATCCATTATCTTATCATGGTTTAAAGCTAATGATACAAATTTTAATGGATGATTTTAATTAAATTAATACCCAAAAAGTGTAACAGTCAGTAGATTAGGTCTTCATCAGGGAAACTGTGAGTCCTATTTTGAAAAGAAATTATGAATAAAAAAAGAAAATCTTTGGGCTCACATATATATATATTTTTTTATTTCACTTTTTTTTGGCCCAAGTTTAGCTAATTGTTGTAAATTATTATAAAATGTAATGATCAGATTAGATTGTATGGTGTTTCAACTGCTCAGTCCTGCAGCTTATGTAGAAAAATCACTTCACAGATGTGCCTGGCTGAAGCCAGTATGTGTGGGACTGAGGCTCAACCTGACAAAGTGCAAGATTTGAGGTCAAACCATCAACTTTGTAAACCTGCAAGTTCATGGAGGAGTAACACTGAACACAAACAACAAAATTCCTTTCATTTTCTCTCTGCAGAGTGTATCAGCTTCATTTTTTTTCACTGACAAGTGCTAATCTTCATATGCAAAATTTGGCATACTTTTCAATCCCTAAAGAACATACCTGTTCATTCCCATTAACTTTAATGTTTATCAACTTATACTTGCACGTCTCTAAATACATATTTTTTGTTGATTTACATGCTATATGTATATGTAGAGGCAAATCTCTGCTCCAAGTGTCAGTTCTTTCTGATTAGATTTGTTTACTTTTGTTATAGTATGCCAAGGAAACTCAAACAGCTGTTTGTGCTTTCTGGAAAATCTGTCATCTTCATTGGCTTGAGTTAGTCTGTAAATATTATGAACTGGCCCAGAGGGGCACTTTGGTAATTATGCACTCTCATTACAAGCGAGGGTAGTAAAACCTCAACAGTAGTTATGTATTTACCATTTGCATGCAGAAATTTAGATGACACTTTTAAGTAGTCTGTATATTAACTCAGTGGATCTTTAGTTGAATTCCTAAAAGTCCACCATTTCTTTCAAAACCAGTAAAAAGTATCAGTTTGGAAAGAAAGTACATCTGCAAAACGTGTAATCTTTGTGACTCAGTGACTCAGGAAATAAATCCTGAGTAGCTACCACAAAACATTTCGCTCTCTCACTAATGGTCAGAGGATGTTTTACCTTGATTCCTGGTTTTCCAGGTACACCCACGTGACCCTGTAAAGAGTTGACATGCTTTAATTGATTGAGGAAAATTAACTGGTGTTTGAAAGAGTCAAGAAAATTCTTTGAGAGCACTTACAGTAGGTCCAGGTGGACCAATAAATCCAGGTCTTCCTGGCTTTCCTGCAGAACCTTTGTAACCTCTCAGCCCCTTGAGAATAAGACATTTATAAACCAATGGAGAGTCCGCTTTATTCTTTGTCGCTTCCCTTTAAGATGGCAAACTACTTTACAGACAAAATGTATTGTATGCTTGTCTGCAGTGACTGAAGGGCTTGAAAATGTGACTTACAGTTTGGCCTTGGGGACCCATTTCTCCTGCTGGCCCCAGGGTGCCCTTTTCTCCCTGTAAAAAAACACAAATGGCTATAAATTAATCTGCCAAAAACAACTCCATTTCACATTTATTTACGGAACCGAAAAAAGATCAGACCTTTCCACCGCTACGCCCAGGTTTTCCACTGAGACCCTGGGGTCCTTGATACGCCTGCAAGAAAAAAGATTACATTTACAGGATAATGATAGGACACTCCAAAAACGCAAGAGAAATTTATAAAACAGAAACTAATACCTCTATTCCTGGATCACCATCTCTGCCAGGTAAACCCGGATCCCCAATAATACCCTAAAGATGTCCAAACCATTAGTAAAAGTATACTAAGTATTTCAAATGTATCTTAGTGTTCTGGTTCTCAGACTGGTGGTTCTTTAGCTGCCATTGGTAGTGAAAAGAAAAATGTCTTGGTATAAATTTTGTACATGGTAAATACAAATAATTTAAATGTAATGCAATATTAATAAGTACCAACAAAACGATGTCTTGTTCAAACACATTGATTCTTGCTGTAAACAAGCTATTTAAAGCAAAGTAGCATTAGGCAAAATATAAATCTAAGAAAAATGTAAAATTAAATAAAAAAATGTGTGCTATAAAATGATTCTTGTAACAGATTTTAAGAAGAAAAGAGATTTAGTAAATTTTTTGGATTTTAGATTTATTCCGCATTACTAAAATGATAATGCTTCAGTTAAGGATTACAACAGGAAGAGCCATCAGCAACTCAGAATTGATGTAATCAAGAATTACTTTTAATAATTAGATATGCTCGATTTCCCAACAACAAAGTATATTCAATGTGACTCAGTGGAAGGTCACTAAGCGATGCTGAGCATGTTTGGAGTATGAAAGGGCAACTTAAATCTGTGCAGGACATTCACACAAAAATTAAATAAATGATGCAAAGAAATGTATTGCAAATAAAAATATTTATTACTGCTCAACCTGACAAGTTAAGGCCATATGATCTGGCCTGGATCTTTTTGCTGTTTTTCTCTATGATTAGTCTCAAACCTCAACTTCAGCAAGCCTGTAGGAAAAGGAGGAGTGAACAAGGAGACTGATTAGCAGGTGACTTTGTGAAACACAATGTCACACTACAGAGTGAATAAGAACATGTTTTTTCCTGGCACATTCTATAAAATAGAGAGAAACATTGAATGTAAACCAACTATCAATGTAGTCGATAATTTGCCCTCAGAATTGGACCAAGGATGGTTCTGAAATGACTTGGGTTCCATCAACCTCTAAATTTAGAACTTACATATGAAAATGACTCAAAACCCAACTTAACTGTAATTGTGTCACAATTCCAAGTATAAAATCCAGTGGGATGTGATAATTGATAGATTCAATGATCAGGCTAACTGCAACATCAACACAGACGTATGAAAACATATTTACCACGTTTTGATTTCTGCAGTATTATGTTTACTAAAGTAAGTCGAGAAGTGCTGAATGTACAAAAGACCTAATGAGAGAAACTGTCAGACGTGCAAATAAATGCTTTATAAGCAAGGCAACTATATTGAATATAGAGTTAAGCTGAGAGACTTTTTAACCTCTCAGAATTCCAACTTATAAGGACCTTTCTCATCATTTTCTATATGAGGAAAATTTAAAGTTGTCAGTATAAGAAAGAAAATTTAAATTGCATCATTTGTCCAATTAAGCACATACAGTTTTTTCCCCGAACGAAAAATGTCCATTTCCTGTTGTGACATTTAAAAACATCAGGGAAGATGGTGGTACTTAGAAAACCTAATATTTATTGACATACTTGTGATACAAAATGTGAGAACCATTGTGTTATGTAATGCAGTGTTTGTGTCAGCTTTATCATTACTTTTGATCCAATAGTCCCAGCTCTGCCTACAGGTCCTTGGATACCCTGAATTTTGCAAGTAAAAAAAAATCACATTAATTCCACTTAGCATATATTTGTTTTCTGTGATAATTTTTTATATCTTTTTTATACTCACAGGCCTTCCCTTCTCTCCAGGAGTTCCTCTTTCTCCAGGATCCCCTACAATACCCTGTCAAGTCAGCATGTGAAACAAAACCGATTAGAAAGTTACTCTGAAAGCGACATCCATAAGATGACATAATGAACGGGGAAGTTCTCTTTCGTTTACAGGGTTTATCAATGCGGCTTACGCTCTTCTTTCAGTGACTCATTTGCTCATGTTAATACAGTTCAGGCTTTTACATCTGCGCCAAAATCCAGCCACATGAACTAATGCTGTTTATGGAAACGGCACATCAGCCAAAATCCCACTGCAGTCTGATTCCAGTGTTTTACCCCGTCAGAGATGATTTAATAGCCCTCTGTGGTCACACGGGGGATTGTGAACATAGAAACAAAACATTAAGCATGTCCCAATGTGGATAATGGAACAGGGAATCCCACCACAACCCACCTGCTTTCCTCTGGGTCCGGGCCGCCCCGTAACCCCAGAATTCCCTTTTTGGCCCTGAAAATGCAGAGTGATGAGTTCTGATGATTTAAAATGAGAAGCAAATCATCTAAATTGAAAAGACACACAAATACCTTCACTCCTTCAAACCCTGGAATTCCTGGATATCCTTGAAGCCCTTTAGTACCCTTAAAGGAGATAAAAGAGTAATTAATACAGTAGTTATATGATTGTGTTGAAAGGGTTTACTCCTGAAACTGAACAAGTCACCACTTCTCCTGGTTTCCCAGCCTCTCCAATGTCTCCAGGAAGTCCACGAATTCCCTTTAATTACAAATAAGTCAAATTAAAAGTTAGCTTTGAAATCATGCAACTGCAGCAATAAGCATACCTTAAAGCCTGCTGCTCCTTTTAGTCCTTTCAGCCCTTGCGGACCTCTCTCTCCCTGCGAACACAGCATCTCATTCATGCACACTTGTAGTGTTTCATGATAAATGATAGGATGAATGGAAGCAATAAATTACCCCTTGTCCCCAGGGTCCTCTCATCCCTTTTTCTCCTTTGATTCCTTGCTCGCCCTGAGGATGTGCACATGAGTCTTCATTAATTCAGTTCATGCATGAGACAGCAAAATAGTGGAGCACTCAGGTACAGAGACGGAGCTCACCTTTGGTCCCGTCTCACCAATGTTTCCGTAGTCTCCTGTGTTTCCATGGATTCCCTATAAGAAATCACAAGCGTGACTTGTTGCACTGCAGCACGTTTTATTTGTTGCTTATAGTGTTCTTGTAACAAGTGTAGGATGTGGTTTGTGATTTTCTTGCTGATATCACCATAGAAATAAACATAAATAAGCAAGTCATTCAAGCAACACACTAACCTAAGCTGTAAGCCCAGCTTGTAGCTTTTGTAACTTGTGTAATATGAACCCAGTCTCAATACTTTCAAAACTTGCAGGTAAGTCCAAAATGCATTTATTTTGCAAAACAAACAACAAAGCTAAAAGTAGATTTTTTTACAGTTTAACATTTTTAAGATTTCTTTGAACTATTTTGAATTTAACAGGTTTGAAATTTCCAAATAGAGGTACATTTTAAATTATATTATAGAGAAGTTTATTCATTTCAACTGAAAACTAAAACTTATTAGACATTTATTGCACAGTGTGATATATTTAAATTATTTATCCATAGTAATTTAGGTGATTAAACACCAAGATTTAATTAGAAAAATAGAATACAATTATTTTTATGGAAATTTTGCAAATATTTTTTGACAGTAATCTGAATGCTATGCCCTTTACAATCATGGTGAGACTGCTGACTTGACAGTTGTCCAGCGAAAGGTCACTGATATGCTCCACAAGGGAGATAAGTCTCACAAGGTCATTGCTGTATCCAAGTACATTAATAGAAAGTTGAGAGGACAGAAAAATATTGGAAGAAAAATGTTCACAAGCAACAAGGGCAACCACAATCATTCAAAAATTAAAGAGAAATTTGCTTCTGAATCCTTGTGTTAAGTCACTCTTGAACTAGAGTTTGACTAAGAATAGAGAGAGCTGGACTGTTGCTCAGTGGTCCAAAGACCTCTTTTCAGATTAAACTAAACTTTACTCTTGGAAGGGTCTACGAAGAGTGGAGGGAACAGAAATTAATATGCTTGAAGACTAGTGTGAAGTTTCCACTGTCAGTGTTGATTTGGGGAGCCATCTTACCTGCTGGCTTAGGACAACTTTGTTTTATCAGGTCCAAAGTCAGCCAACTACCAGAACATTTTAGAGCACTTCATGCTGACAAGCTTTGTAGACATGTTCATTCTTCAGCAGGTATTGGCACCTTTCCACACAGGAAGAGCACTAATGACCAATAAACTCACCTGACCTGAACCCCATTAAAAAACTGGGAAATGTTTAAGAGGAAGATGAGAAACCACCAAACTTAAAGCAGACAAACAGAAAACCACTATTAAAACAATCTGGGTTTCCTGAGTACCTCACAAGAGCTACAGGATGTGTTTATTACATTTTTTTACCTGTAAGCAATGATGTTCTAAATCAATAAAAATTAACTAATGTATCATGCTGTGTGCAATTTATTAAAATCCACCTGTAATTGTGTTGTTTCTTTTTGTTTCATGGGATTTCAGGGATCCAAACTTTGTAAGGGTTGCATTTATCACATTAGCGGAAAAAATAGAAAAGCCAGATTCAGGAAACATTAGTCATAAATACAACAGTAATTGTTTGCACAGATGGTGACTTCCTGAGTTGTAAATGGAAAAGCGCTTTCTATTGCTTTGCCTGCGTTAAACTGAGACAACAAACTGTTGAAACAAGACCTGGACACCTTTGTGTTGTCAGTTTATTTGACCATTTCACCTAACTGTGTGCATTCAGCGGAGACAGCTGGACAGAGGTTAACCTCAGCGATTTTGTGACATTTATTGCATTTATGTGGGCAAGACAGCTTGTCCGACTGAAGGACCACCCACCACCTGAGATGGGCAAATCCATGTACCTGTGCCAGTACATGCCCTCCTTGGATGCCGTTTAGAAAGCACATAAGTTGTGGCTTTGTGATTCACAAGCTGGCAGGAGGTCAAAACTCTAACCAGTTACTGGAGACAGATGTTTCCTCCCAGATGAGCCATTGCAACAACTGAAGACATGAACATGTAGCATGTAGAGCTCTGGAAATGTGCTCTGGGTGTATGTCCATCTACGTGTGTTTCTTCAGGCACCAGAACGAGTTTTGTTTGAGTCCACGGACAAGATGAAAGCCAAACCATCACGTTTAAAAAAAGGACAAAAATCTCCGTCTTAAACACGTATGCTCTTGAGGGTTATTAAAACTCTCTGCGTTTTACTGCAAAGCATCAAAGAGATTAACAAGACATAAATTCAAAGTGGAAATAACAGCGTCTGTGGTTCGCTCTTGAATGTGCAACTGGCTCCTTTAGCGGGGGATTTTCTTCTCTAATAATACCTTCCATGTTTTTTCCCCAAAAAAGGTCTTCCTGAGAGAAAGCTGTGTGATTATTCACGCAAATATTACCATAAGAAAGCAGTTTGGTTGAACAGCTGACCGGCGCTCATTACCAGATCATTGGAGGGTACAGTCATTGCCTAACAGTTTTTCTTCGGCGTGTGGGACTCATTACAACATCTGGCTCGGTTTCTTCCCAAAATCAAAACCATTAGAAATCCTCTTAACTTGAGCCAGTCTGAGAGAAATCCTTCTTTGAAAACTGATGGGGTTAACACTTTAATACTGAAATTGCTATTTCGGAACTGCAAAAACAAATTCTGTCTCATTATGTGTTTATTTGTGTTTATCTCAGACTCCTTAAAAGAATCGTCTCAAGACTACACTCAGAGTCCTTGTGTTTACAATCACTAAGAGCTTTCGTTTCGAGATCTGTTTCCATTCATTGGTGTCTCTGTCGAGTTTCTTACTTGTATTTTCCACAGTCTTACACTGTCATTTTAGAGTCAGCTCAACTCCTCAGGGTGCAGCGAGAACAATTCAATTGTACTCATGCTGAGAACATGAATCATACTGTGTGATGCAAGCCTCGATGCTTGCATGACAGTTTAACATCTTGCATTTATTTACCCAGTTGCCCAGTCTTCCTTGGTCTCCGGGTTTTCCTGGAAGCCCTCTGTGACCCTATGGATCAGGAGGCATACATGTCAGAATAGTTTCAAGTCATGTAAAACAAGTTCTCCATGCAGGTGCAATCACCTTTGGCCCTGGAGAGCCCTGAAGTCCCGGTTGTCCATGCATGCATTTACAAGTTGCTCTTCCAGCTGTGAGGCCGATCTCTGCATATCCCCCGCACTGGGCAGACAGACACCAGCGAAGGTTTCAAGCTTAACGCTTTTGTACAATAACTGAAGTGCATCAATGTTTGAGGCTGAAAAGGCAGAGTTTACATATGCTCATGATGAACATGAGTTTGTCATGAGCATATGTATCACATTAAAGTTGTTCTTAATCACATGAAGGAAACATTCTTTTTCAGGTAGAGACGATTTTCATGCACCAAGTGATACAATTAAGTGATTTATTTTTTTTCGAACTGGAGTTGGATGTTCAAGTTGGAATTTATTGAGAATTTTTCTTCATTTGCATTGGATCAAAATTTTACATACATATGTATTTTAAACATATATACTATATATATATATATATATATATATATATATATATATATATATATATATATATATATATAGTGGGTACTGCAATAAATATCCCTTACCAAGTGGATCAACTAGATCAACTACAAAACATGGTGGTGGTAGTATAATACTGAAAACTACTTCCCAATTCTTCAACTTTATCCTGAATCAAAAGCAAGACAACTGAAGCATAGAACAAACTGGGTGTTCTAGCAGCAGAGATGTCCCAGAAACACGTTAAAAATGGCTTTGGAATGGAAAAGTTTAAGGGATAGTTTCCAAATTCAACCCATTTAAAATATGGAAGTCAGTAGGCAGATACATACCAGTAAATACACAAAATCAAATAAACTCCACCATTTCTGAAAGGAAAAGTCTGCAACTTTAGAAGAGACAATCATTTTAATACTTGTAAAAATGAGTCTGATTTTACTCATAAGTGTTTTATAGAAATATTTACAATAAATTCAAACTTATGCGCCTGTTTCTAGATTTCTCAGATTATAGAAGTTGTTTGTTGGATGGTCATTCCACTCTGGGGGAAAATGGCTAAAATGTATCATTAATAACCCAACACTGATGTGACATTTATGCCCATGATGAGTGTACGGAAACAACTCTTTAGCACTGCAGACGACTTACCACACTGGAGAGCTCACAGCAGCTCTCTGAATAAGCCTGCTCTGGATCACATGACACTTGCATCTGCTGGAGATCCACCTTGATGATAATAAGACGCAACAGAAAATGAATTATTTTATTAAAACTTCGACAAATTTTATTGTTACTAAGATTCAAGATTACAACATACAGAAGCGGAGCGGTTTCTTGCGGCTCGTTTCACGATGGATGTGTAGCCTTGTCGGATGACTGGCCTCTGCTCATCGATGCTCTCCACTCTGATCTCCTTGCAGTCAATCAGCAACCTTACTTGGCTGCCCTTTACGCTCAGAGCCAACTTGTGCCACTCTCTGTTAAACAATTTTTGCAAACCTTGGAAAGTCCTCACCCTCTGTGTTCCCTGTGGACCAGTGTAAAAAAAGTCCAACGACCGTCCATCAGGCTGGAAACGCAGGCCGACTTGTTCTCGTCCTTTTGGGTCACTGACTTGCCAAAGGTTCCAGGAGGTCTGAGCAGTGTCATTGGTCACTTTAAATGTTGTGATAATGGAGTATTCAGTGGGAAGTCCATCTGGATACACATCACTGTGCAAAAAGACTGAGATTAAGATTCAAAGACCTGAATAATTTAAAAAAAAACATAAAACACTGAAGAAATTTTGGTGAGACAGATGAGTTTCATAAACTAAATGTAATTGAGACTAAAATGGACACAATCAAATTTGGATTTTTGAAACATCTGCAATACCCACATGTTTCCTGTGAAATTGTTAACATCAAGTTATGATAATCCAGATGGAAATTAAGATATACAATCCTGTTAACCTCACAATATTGCCACAGCAGCAATTTGAGCACTTCATTTGGAGGTAAATCTCACTAGTTGCTAATTTTTATTATCTGTTAAGTTTTCTGTGTGACTTTATCACAATCCACGGAATGCTTTACAACATATCCTACTGCTTTGATCTAAAGAAGTGTTCAAACTCATCCCTCAATGGTTGGCATCCTGAATGTTTTGGGTCTTTGCCTTATTAAACACATCTAAATCAAACAATGATTCATCAGCAGGCCTGTGCAGAACTTTGACATGCTGAGGAGCGAGTTGGACCATTTGAATCAGCTGTGTTGGAGCAGAGAGACATCTTAATCTGAGGACTGGAGAGGGACACCCATGATCTAAAGCATTTTACTGCAGTGTTTGCTGTCTGTTCCAGGATGTTGTCCTGCTGGAATATAAACTTTGGAGAGAAGACCTTATCCAAAGAGACATTGAAATACAGTATTTCTATCAGAAGAGGACAACAGATGGTGCAGCAGTGAATATTATTCACAACATGTTGCTTACAGTAACAGAAGATATGTTTCTGAAATTTATGATTTTTTTTTATTACTTTTAAATAGGACAGAAAATACATTTAACAGGCTTTAAACACATGCAAACATAATTATCTCTTATGGAATACTTGCACATGTAAGCATGGACAGGTAAGTGAAACCAAGTCAGCTGAATGCATAATTTTTTTTCCATGTAATACTATTGGATTATCTAGTGAAGAACAATACCTCAATGTCTTCTGCAAATGAATGGAGGGGTTGATGCGGTAGGCCACTGCCTCAGCTTCAGACCCATTGACTCTCTTCACTCCTTTCGACTCAGGAACATGGAACCCCTCCAGCAGATCAAAACCTCACAGCACAAACATTTAGTCACAGTTTGACGAAACTTCAGTTTAACAATTAAGAGTAGCTGGACTGCTTCTGAATCATACGTCAGGGCTGATATCACTGATTTCTGTTAAGTAGCTGCATTACTCAGTGTTGTGAATAATGACGTAATCCATCAAAGCCATTATGCTTGAGTAGCGCATGTTTATTTTTCCTAAAGGTGTGTTTGGCTCCTGAACTTTCAACACATGGTGATTTGTGTTTGAGTTTGTATTAGCTCAGTGTGGCTCTAGTGTGTCTGTTAAGGCAAAAAATTCTGAATGAAAGCTGAACGAGATTCTGATTTCAGATAATTAGACTTACGCAGAGGAAATGTCCTTTTTTTCCCTCCTAACCATAGTGTACATTTTTATTGGCAGTTAATTCAGTCAAAGAGGAATTGTGCCAGCTGGTTAATTTACAGTGGCATCAAGCCCCAGTGGCAGCACATTGAAGCTTTATATACACACATTAACCTCAGGATGACCTCATAACAGCTACACTGACTCTACTGGAAATACTGACTGAGGCATGATGAACTGACACACACTGACACCTGCTGGTCACACTATGGAAATACAGCAACCATGGGGAAAAAAATTAAATAAAAAAAAATCTTCACAAATGTTTTTTCTCTAATTTTACCAGATTGCCTGTTTTGATTCAGCTATCTCTTTAAAATGTGAGATTATAGAATGGCATAATCCTGCTCTACCAACATACTTTTTCTGCATGCAGAGTGATGCCAGTTTTATTTAAACCTGCTGCATTAATGCAGATATAGCAAGATTTAAACTTACTTGGCAATTTTTGACAATGGACTGATGTCGAGATGGAAATGATTGCCACAAACATCAGCATATCCCTGAAGACTGGCATTTTTGATGTTTAAAGACTGGAGTTTAAGAGTACCTGTGATACAAAAGTTCAGTTTAACTTATTTAAACAAAATAAGATCAAATCAAACTAATTGGTGCATTGCATGATTAAATAGGAACCTTATATTCAAAATCCAATGCATAAATATATCTCATAAGTAACAAGGAAAGACTAAAGTGGAAAATAGAGAAAAATAAAACTAACTTAAAACCATATTTTATGTGAACTTGTTAGCAAATTAAGCATCCTAACCAGTCAAGGCATTTTCTTCTGAATTTCAGGTGAGTAATTCAAATATCAATGGCTTAAGGTTAAATTGCATTCAGTTTTACACCTGACAAAAAGGACAGAAAATACATCGGTTTGTAAATCAAACAAATTACATTTCATCTCTATTTATGACAAACCACAATTACAAAGAGGTCCTCTTAATATAATTTGTCCCAACCATTCACAATGTATTTCTAAATAGAGAGAAAAAAAACTGTTAATTACTCACATGCTCTTGAAGTTTTCAGGGGTCCTGACAGAGCGTAAGCAGGTCCTGCAGTGATGATATATCCCAGTTTAAAGTGCAGCCTGAGGGCCTGGGTTTGTGCTGAACAGGAGGGCCATTCACACACAGAGGTTGAGGAGCCCAGAGGAGCCTGTCTCCTGAGCTCCACTCCACCTGTGGTCCCTAAGGGAATCTGTCTCTCCTCATAGGCCAACAAGACACTAGTCATATTAACAGATCTCAGTCTGCCACACTGATTTAACATATGGAGCAAAAGGCAGATTCAGCAAGTTGGAACATTTAAAAGGTACAATACCTAAAGTGTTAAAAATGCAAGACAGTTAGGCCTTCAAGTGGTTTTGTGCATTGGTATGAAGTGTGCTTTTGTAGATCTTAGAAATTTGGTTCCAACAAAATCTTAAATATATCCTATTTTAAAGTAGATTTTAAAACATTTTTTAAAGATAAGTGTTTCATCATCTACACTTTTTAGCTGAGAGGAAGGCATAGTATTTCACAGTTAAACACGAGGTGTTCTACAAACATTCCAACCCGACTGAATCACCACACAGAAGATCAGTGAAACACTATTTACAAAAGATAACAGCTAAACAGCACACTCAGTGCCCTGTATCGTACTCATGGCCAGTTGAACCTTTCTACATCTTGCCACGACATCCACAAACCACAATATGCTTTATTGCGATTTCATGTGATACACCAAAATAAAGAAGTAAATCATTGTGAATCTGTTTTTAACAGAAGTATAACCAAAAATGAGGCACACATCAGACAGTTTCCGGGAGAAAACAATTGAGAAGTTAATTTGACAAAACAATGTTCCAAGTTTTGCATTGTTCAATCATATTTTCCAGAAATGAAAAAAACTACACCATAACATCAGGTTGTTCTTCAAACAAAATGTGACGTGTGGTCGAATGCTAACACTTAAAGACATAACATTGATGCAGAGCTCATCTTCCAGATTAAACATACAGCTAGGATTTTATGTGAATGTAGGGTTAGGGGGGATAGCCCACACCTATTTCCAGTTTAGAATTTGTAGCAAGGCCATTTCGCTAAGAAAAACACACCAACTTCAGCATACAGTTGAGTGAGACTAATGAAGACATGCCTCAAAGAACATGCAGCTGTAATTAAAGATGTGTCCTAGAAAGTTTTTGGGGGATTGGATGAACACAACACACTTTGGACTTTTATTTGCACATTTCTTTTAAAAAAATGTTATTTTCTTTCTTTACAACTTTGTTGGTGTATCAGAAAAGATTTCAATAAAATGCCTAGAGTGTCATCATTGAAACTCAACAAAATGTGAACAAGTTAAATTGGTGGGAATACTTTTGCTTGCCACTATAATTCAAGAAGCGAGAGAAGCAGAGACGATTACAGGGTGATTGACAGTTTCTGGTGGCTTTTTGCAAGCAGATTTATTACAAAGTAACATTACAATAACAATTTCAGCTCTATCGAAATAAACCATACATAGACATGAATGCGCATAGAATGGCTACATGGAGTGGCACTTCATCAAGGCCACACATCGCTGCGAAGTGGAGGAAACAAAGTAGGAGCTGTTGTGGCAAACAAACAAAAAGTGTGATTACAAGGCTTCTGCTACTTCTCCCATGTAGGAGTTTTCAAAGGTTTCTGGAGTGCTTAACTAGAGTTTAGTGTATTATATTGCATTGCCCTTTTAAATGCAAGGTGGCAGTATGATAAAGCACTTAAATAGATATTTGCAGTGCCTCAAGCGGTACGATATTGCACCAACTACTCCAAAACATCAGCAGGCATAAGTTACAGTACATTCAGTTACTTTTAAAACGTTCTCCTGCTTTCTGCCCTTCATTAGAGTGAAGAAAGGATAATTTGACCATTTAGGATGGTTATTCCCAGATTTTTTTTAGTGTTTGTCAAACCTCTACAGGATTTGCATAAATAAAATTAAATATAATAAAAAACAATTTGACATTTTTCAGAAAAAAATAAAATACATTAAAAAACCAACACACACAGGGCCATCAACAATCCATTCGCACACAATATTAAACCATATTGCGTCTTAACAGAATATTTTACATCTTCCCAACAAATTAAATAACACTCAACAAATTTGCAGTCTCTTAAGGTAGACATCGACAGTGTCCAGTATATGTTTTAGGGTGCAACTAGCTCCAGGGTCATTGTTTTAAAGGCCACTGACTATCGCTTGGATCCCTTGGCCAGTTTACTTCTGGAAATGGTTCTCCTTTGAGGAGTAGGGATCTTGGTTGGTTTTCCTCCATGTTGGCGGGACGCAGAGCGTGGAGTTGCTCGTGTGGAATCGCCAACTGTCTCCGACATGTCTGAACACACAGACTGGATGTCTGAGATGTCAAAGTCAGAGGCGTCGCTCCCTCTGCGACTGCTGCCTCTGCTGCCGGCTTTACTTCCTGGTCGACTGGAGTTTTTTCTTGGTTCTGGAAGCATGAAACCGTTATGTAAGTAAGCATTATTAAAAATAAATACATGAATAAAATTAAACAGTTAATTTTTCTGCAAGCCTCAGCAAACCTACTCCAAATTTTAGTTCCTGTTAATTTTATATATAAAAAAAAGCATCAATTTTTGTTTGTCCTTCCAGAAGAAAATGAAACATATCCAGCAATTAACTCACCTCCAATTGTCTGTGCTCGTGCTTTCAGTACAGCATTGTTGATTAAGGTTCCCTCTTCACCTGATTGAAATCCTTTGCCGGATAAATAGCCTGGAAGACGCAGTTTGCTGCCTTGAACTGCTGTGCCCTGCAATACAAACAAAGAAACAGAAATAAGTTTTCTTGTCACTCAGTTATTTCCAGTTGAAATACACAACAAACTTTCCAAAAACACCACAACAGATGTCACTGAGTTAGAGTTAATCTTGATTAAATCCCTTTTGAGACCCTCTTGTAACATCAGGAAAGCCCCTGTGAGTAGGTGTTAGTATGAAAGGGTTAATAACTCAACAAACTGTTAGAAACTGTTAAAATTTCACAAAGTGCATCAAAGTAAAGCAGCCAGGTATCAGGAACATACCTGATTAGATTTTGAGCAGAATTTTGAAAACTACAAAATATTCCGACCCAACTGAAATCTTTTTTTTTTTGTGTGTGTGTCTTTTTATTCAAAGTCTCTTTGTTAGAAAAACAACATACATGCAAGATTAACACCTTAATATTAATTAAGTGTATTTCATATTTGTTTGAAATACAGTGGATGTCAGTTGGGTAACAAGCTTGAAGCATTTTGCATCACATGCTGGTTTCCACAGTACCTCTGAGGATGAACCTTGGCTCTCAAAGGAGTCTGATGATTTAAGAGGAGTGGAGGGTTTGCTGTTTGTAAGCCATGGCTTATCATAATTGCGGGTAATGTGTTGAGTCTAGGGAACGATGGCAAATTAAGAAACAAAACATATGGATTCAAAAATCAAAAAAACTACAAGAAACAGTAGGTGGAGGAGTTATGTAATATATGTGGCAGAAAAATCAAAGTCAAGTAGCTAGATGAGATGAAAATTAAACTCTGCAGTGCTTTGAGGAGCAAAATGAGCACAGGTCTGCCAAGCAGGTTTGCCCTCTCACCTTAGGAGTGCTGGTAGCAGCTGGATTTGTTGGAACTGGGCAGCTCAGACTTGAGGTGGATCTGTTGGGAGAGGCTCCTCTGGACGATGGCCGAGACTTCCGGCCTCTGTAGCGGAAGCTCGCCATTACTTGTGTTGCTCCCTCCGGGAGGATGAATTTCTCGCGGAGCTCCATGTTGGTCCGGCCTTTAGCTGAAAAATGCATTCCAGAATTTGACATAAAGGATAAATCACCCAATAGAGATTGCAACCCCATGCTTTTAATGTGTTCAGGGTGATGACAGTGGTAATGAAAATGGTGATGCTGATGATGATGATGATAATGATGATGATAACACTTTATTTTTTAAATTATGTTTCAGATTAGATTCGAATTTTGTAAAATGTATAACCTTCTGAACATAATTTTTGTGAAAGATTACCTGCAAAGGGAAATCTAAATAAATTAGGTAAACTGCTTAACTAAAACAGATATCCACATACACATCAAACACATTTTTAGAGATCTTTGACATATGAAATAAAGTGTTAAGATAATGAGGTGTCTTTTGTCATGAAAGCAAGGCTCATGCAACAACACATCTCAACCAGAATGAGTAAAAGAAAGGAAAATACTGCTGCAACAGTAGAGGAACACAGGTATACCTCAATACAATACAACAGCAGATAAAAGGTAACATATTTTAGTAACTCAGTCAAAAATATTAAGACTCAGATTGTGCAAACTGCAGACAGAGTAATAGAGATAAGCATTATTTTTAGTGACCTTTGATGACTAAAGCTTACAGGTGATGAAAACCCACTGAAAAGCATGTCCATGTGCTCTTTAGTACACACAATGCTTGGTTTTGCAAGAATTACTGCATCAATGCAGTATTGCATAGAGGCAATCAGCCTGTGGTTTTGCTTGATAAAACACAGTGAACCACCAATAACAGATGACAAGGATCCACAATTTATTACAGAATGTGAGAACATTGGAGTCTAAGCCTCTCCACTCTTCCTGCAAAGTCTGGGACCCTGATTTTCTAAATAAAATCCAACATGTAACTTTATCTGAAAAGAGGATTTTAGAACACAAGCCAATTGTTTTTCCTCATTTGCCTAAAAGAGGTTCTTCTTATATTGTCACTTGCAAAGAAGTGGCTTAACACAAGCAATGTGATCGAATGTGATCAATCCTGAATACATTTGTGTGTGATGGCTTTTGAAGGTCTGACTCCAGCTTCAGGTTACTTGTGAATCTAAATATAGTGACAGTCTGCCCAACAAAATGCAAAGTCAGCAGTCTTATCCATGGTTGTATAGTCCATAGCATGGTCATAATAAAATAACATTTTTGTAAAATGATCTAAATTAACATGACAAACCAAAAGTCCATATAATATAATGAACCTAACTAATATATAGGTTTTAATTTTTTGCACTGAGTTGCCAAATAAGTTAAACGTTTCAATAATGTTGTCATTTACTGAGATGTACCTGTTTTTTTTATTTATTTATTTTATTTATTTATTTATTTCTCAGCTACTGTTTCCAACAATAAAATCAAAGTTTTAAAACCTTTACAACTAAAATTTGTAAAGTTAAATAATTTACAAAACTAATGAAACATAATCTGCACAAAGAAATCAGTTTGGCCACAAAAACACATATTCATGCAATTTAAAGCAAATGTCACATTGTTTTAAAATGCAATGAATTCTGCTTCAGTTTAAAGTATAAAAAGTTATAATCATGATGTCAGACAACTTTCTGTACATTTAGAGTTATTAGTCAGATAAGCATTGTTTTATGATCCCCTTCTTGGCTGAAAAAGATAATTGGCATTGCATGCTGAGAGAACAAAAAACCACATGGAAAGACTTTGTTCTTCTCAAGGTTTTAAATAATCCAAGTTCATGGATAAAGTAACAGCAGGTGATGTGAGTCACACAAACAACTGCATGCATAAAAAAAATCCCAGCGGCAGCTGACTGGGGGTGTAGCCGTTTTCTGAGAATGCCGTTCATTTTACAGTGACCTCTCACATGTTGCTAAGCTACACAAGTGGTACACACCAGGACCAACACAAGCACCACACACTCGGATGTGCAGACACACATACCGCCAGTGGGTTCATGGAGCAAGGTGAGAAAGTGTGAGATTTGCCAACCTAGAGGAGACTGAGTAATTGAAGAGTTTGATTCCGAGCGCAACATTTTGCTCCCGTGGTGATGGACTAGAAGAAACGATACCATGTTTGGCAGCAGCGGGGTTAAGCAGGAGAGACACAGATTGACGTTATTAAAAAGAAAAGCAGAAACATGAAGAGTAGTAAAACTTTAGCTGTCGATGGTGACAAAATGTACAAAACATTTCAATATCAATAAATAATTTTATACATTTTTTTTGATCATTTTCAATTTTACTAAATTTTTAATTTTCAGTTTTTAGGGTTATGCAAAGAAAAGAAGAAAAAAAAAAAAGCAAATTACCAGCGATCAGGTTATAAAGACCAGTTTCTTAATTTAACGATCACCAAACTTATTTCAGTCAGTAAATGCACCATAATGAATCATAAGAAAACATGCAGTTGTTCTTGAAACAACCTTTAAGTTGTTCTCCGAAGTACCCTTTAGATTAAGGATTTACATTCTCTGGAGAATAGATTGAGACCACTGTCTACAGCTACTAATGCTAACGGTGGAAATTGCTAATGCAAAACAATAACACCTATTCATTTAGTCAGAAAAACATGGTTTAAAAATAGCTGATATCCCACACAGTCAGAAGTCCTTCACTACCTACAATGTATAAATAATGACTACTTTAATATTTACTACTGGATTTATACCTATTAATTTATTATATTTCCATCTTTTTTAAGCTGTAATGATGTTTTTGTGTTTTTATGGGAGCTTATGCAATTTCCTAACATTCACTTTACTATCCTGAATGATAGTAAAGTGAATGTTGAATCTCATGGAACGACAGCTAAAATATATTTCAAATGCAGTTTATTACAAGCCTCAAAGAGATAAGCATGTCAATGCTTTACCAAAAGATCAACCACAAAACTCTAATCTATGTCGTGACTTTTACAAGTACTGGAATTAAGAATTTCCTTTCCAAACAACTAAGTACTGAAAATAGAGAAAATAAAATATTTCATATCAACCTGAGTATATCTGGTGTATCTTTCAAAATTGATTTAAAATCTATGAAAATAATGTCTGATAACTGTTCTTCTATTACTCTGAATGAATCATTGAATTTCACTCTTATTTCACTTCCATAATGTTTGTTTTATGCTTCCTCTCTGAGCTCACCTCGACAGGGGTCATTCTTCACAAGGAACTCATCCAGAGCCATCCAGCCTCCACCCACTCGCACCATTACGGTGCTGCGCAAAATTCGCACGAGACGCAGCTGCTGAGAGTCTCCAAACTATGACGGGGCAAGGAAAGCACAGAGATGACATGTGAGAAGCACTGAACTAACTGCTTACTCCTTGTTGCTACACACAACAAGAAGCTGTGCAACTTAAAAAAACAAACAAACAAAAAAAAAAAAAACAGACTGCTTGGAGGAATCACATTGATCCATTTGGCACAAATTTTATTGGAATTAAATTATTTAAGTGAGGAAAAATCAACCCTGTGTGCAGTCTGGTTTTCTTTTCTCATAATTACAAAGATATGCAGACACAAAACATAAATGTTTACTTTCAATTGTCAAACACACAAATTACTCAAAAATTAATCGAAAAGGGTTTGTTTTTTTAAATGTTTTTGATTATGATTTCTTTATTTTACTTTTGTGCACAGGACTTCCTATAATACACACAATGGTCTGATAATAAGCCTGACTGAACAATATCATCATGACTGACATTTGTGAAATTTTCAGGATGATTTATCAATTTTTTGACTGTCATTCAATCAAAATTTCATAAACCGAGAGTTCAGATCATGTTTCGGCTGCAGTGTCAGTCAGGCGTTACATACAGACCTGCGAGAATTTGAATTAAGGATCCTTTAGAGTTTGTGGAGCTGAGCAGTAAATACAGCAATTACTCAAACTGCCACAGCTTCACAAACACAACTGAATGATGTATTTTTTGAGTCATTTCTGCACATGTTGATTCTCACTGTAACAATCTCACATCAAATTCAGTCACATGTGGCTTAACATGTGACTGAAGGCAGGTTGAGCCTGTAAAATACTACAGCTGAAGGCATATCATTATACCACCAGGGGGTACTAGTGTACAATAATTTGCCTTCACCTGATCACATCATACAAACATATAAACACTGAGCATTTTGTGGACTTAAATGCTTCAAGCTCTATGAAAATGGTGGCATGTCAGTTGAAGTTGCACAAAAACGTGCAGATCACAATCACAGTCGCATGCTTTCTGTCCATAAACAGGCTGACGTAATGATCAAGGGAGCAAACATCCAACTCCTGCAACCTTTGTTGCACTTTCTACAGCAACAACTGCTCAGAATGCGTTGATGGCACTGACGCATATCAGATGCAGCTAGCTTTGCTAACACAGTGAGAACAAAATGAGGGAATGGTTCAAGTTGTTTCTGTCTAATTCACGTGTGGCACGCAGACATGATCAAACACTGATGATTCTCGCCAAACTCCTTATCATTGCTTCCCCCCCCAAAAAAAAAATTCAGATAATCTTTTATGAGTATTGGAATGATTAAATGTGACTGGTGATTCTAATGATCAGAAACATTACAGGTGATGAAGTAAAAAGAGGCACAAAGAAACATCTGAAGAGTAACCATTTACCAGAATACAGCTTTCCAAAACCTCAACGTGTAGGTGGTGGGTAAGATTTTGATTTTCCCTGTTTGCTATTGTCTCATCGCCCATTAGGGAGTCATGTAAGCAGTGAACCAGACCAAACTGTCAAAAGAGTTATTTCAATTCATTGTTGAGTGAAACATCAATACAAACTGTTGCACAAACCACCTCTGACACCCTTGTCCCGTCTCACTAACCCTCATCCCAAATGGACTTCTCCAACACATAAGAGTGCCTTGCAAAATTATTTAATGTCAAATGAAATGTTTCACATTTTGGCAAATTGTAGTCAAATTTTTTACTGCACTTTGTAGCCTTTTGTGATAAAACGTGATCAACCAAAAAAAACCTAACTGGATGAATACTTTCGCAAGGCACTGTGACATCCCAGAATTTGTTTTCCCAAAGAAAAAAGAGCAAAAAACATAATTAAAGTTGCCCAACTTTAAAATTCTCTGACAATAAGAATTTGGCTGATGGATCAAACTGTGTCAGCCATTGTGGAGGTAAATCATTCCCATGATACTGAAGCATCAAAGCCAAGCAAACAGAAGCATTATTAGATGCCCAGGTGATGGATTTATGCCCGTGAGCCACTGAATACATGGGCTGAAATGGTGCTGGCAAGCCAAAACTTTATTTTCTGAAACTCAAAAGCAGACACATAAGCATCTGCAGGAACAGATGTAAAACTTGTTCATGTTGGGCTTTTTATAGCAGTTTAAAGGTCTGATTGGCTTCAAAAAAAAATAGTCAGACGTTATTATAAATTTTACTTTCTACTTCTGAGTTCCAGTCCAATAACTGCAGCCAGAAATCTGGGCAAGAAGTGTTAACTGGACAGCAAACATAGTAAATATAGAAAAGCATAAAGGCCTGAGAGAACCAAACAGACATGTGGACACAGAGGAGGACTTTTAGATGTACCTGATTTCCAAGGTAGAACTGGTGATGGAAAAACAATAAGAAAATATTCAAATGTTAGTGAAATGTTACCTTCAAACAATTTCCCATAAAACGAAACAAATCAGCTTTAGATAGAATGTCGGTAAATAATAACTTACCCTGTATTTATTTGCTCCGATCTGCTCTACTTGGAATCTTTTTGGACATTTGCATTTTGCGACTTGACGGGTAACCTGTAAACATACACTGTATTACTGAACTGTCCCTTTGAATTAAAAGATAGTAAACTCCAGCCATGACAGTTTGCATTACCTCATCTTCAATTTTATCCGCATCTGTCAATGGCTTGTAGGCATCTTTGTTTGGATGAAGAGCTGCCACAAACTCGTAGTAATCAATATAACCGTCACCGTCTCTGTCGAATATGTCTGCCACGGCGCTCATCTCCAGGCGGCTGGTCGGGAATTCTTTAAAAGAGCAATTGCATTGTATCAGGACTTTGTATATTTCCAAAATTCCACACTTATAATTAAATTATTTTCTCATTTAAAGAATAAATAAAAAAGTCGAATGATGAATCCTGAATTAAATAAATAAATAAATAAATGGACAGATGGATGAAAGCACATTGAATTCTACTAGATTTGTAGTGGACACATACTGGATGAGAGTATTCCCTCGATGAACTCCTGTCGAGTCACTTTGCCATCCTGGTCCTTGTCAATGCGGCGGAAGAAGTCCATGACTCGAGACTTTTTGTGATTCATCCAGCGCATGTAGCGTTTCCTCCACACATCAAAGTCAAAGTTTGCAAATTCCTTTAACTAAACCAAAAAGGAAAGAAAAATAAAGTAAGCACAGATTTCTTAAAAAGAATCACTGAATTAATAGAAGCGTTGATTTACCTCCTCTTGTCTGTCCAATGCATCGTTGAGCTTTCTTCTTCGGTCCAATGCCAGCAGCCACACATGCTGCCACTTAGTAACCAGCAGGTTAACTCGAGGGTTCTTGGTTTCAATCGGAGCTTGTGTTGTTGATGCGTACATAGTTTGTGTGGGAGAGCGTTTTCCTGTAAGCGAAAGATAAAACTCTACATAAGAAGAAAGGGATTCACCATGACATCATTTAAGCAGCTAAAAGGAGGAAGATTAGGATGTCACATCACTGTGCAATGACACAATGCTTGGCTGGCTGCCTCAGATCACGCTCTGGGCAGGATATGAAAGGGATACATACTTCCAGCTCGTCCTTTGTCTAGCACAGGGATATGTGATTGGATTTGGGGCTCCAGAGCTGGCTTCCTTTTATGTGTTTTAGTGATTTTGTCAACATCTGGCTGCTTTCTGGTCATTTCCTCCATGAAGGTCTGCAAAGAAAGGGAACAGCTACTGTTTTTAAAACAACTACAAAACCAGAAATGTCTTTGTCAAATAAATCAGAAATAAAACAAAAGAGTTGGGTTTTTTTCAGTGGTTAAACTTTACCTGGTGTTCTGCTATGAGGCTTTTGATTTCTTCAATTTCCTGAGGCAGTGTCTCTTTGTCCCTGTTGTTCAGATTAGTCTCAGCCCACTGCAGCCAGGTCAGCAAATTCTCCAATAGTTCCTGAGTGGCTAACAGCTCGGTAAGCGCCACGGCCAGTCGCTGTTGGTGCTGCCTGACCCAGGCCTGCACCTGCACTCATGAGAAATGCATGTAGAACATACAAACACCTGAGATCTGCCCTTTGAAACACATTCAGTTATTTCCACAAGGGTAATTCAAAAGGACTTTAGATCTTCAGACAATTCCTGGAAATTTTCAAGATATGTTTGTTTTAGATATATCATAAAAAAATAATTTAAGAAACTGGACAGGAAAGTGTGTTTTCAAACCAATACATATGGCAGGCATTCATAACCACTGCAAACTGACCTCTTCAAACCTGGCCTTAATGATGGTGTTCCAGTGCTTAATGGTTGTGATGGAGTCTGGATGGCATATGCTGAGAATAGCCTCCCCCATACTGGTCGCTTTGTTCAGAGCAACTCGCTTCTCTTCCAGCTTTTTAATTAACTCCTGAAGAACAGAAAATAGAAAAAAAAGTTATTTATATTTATATTGGCTTATCTTCAGCAAACATAAAAATAAATCATTGCTAGTGCGTGTTTTCATGTAAGAGCAATGCAGAGCTATTTTAATAAGATGAAATCATAGGAAAAGTAGAGAACTCAGTTTTTGGCATTAAGGATGACAAGGCTGACAGGTTGCAATTACATAGTCTTGACTGTTTATTCAGGCAAAAGACATCATTAAAAATGTTGGCAAGCTAGACTTCTTTCATAATATATGGGAAGGTGGCGTGATCATCAAATTGTACAGTATAAATAATAACTAAGCCAGGGGTAGAATTCACCTCTTATTTTTCCAAACAGTTTTGCACCTGCTAATTTGTTTTACTTCTACTCTGGATAAAAAAAAAAACTCCACATTGCAATAAATAAAGAAGACATAAAAACATCCATTGTCCTCTCATCAGTTGGTGCAGCAAAGTGATTAGAGATGCAGAATTGGTTTTTCTAATATTTCAACTGATGAAAAACCGGGTTGCTTAGACCCTGACCTCATGAGGTTTGTCCTCAATCAATAAGCGATTGTGCAGACTGTGATACAGTGGAATGGTGGATCCCTTCAGCTGATTCATTCAAGGGTAAGAGACAATTAAAGTTAGAAATGTTGAGTAAAAAAAGAAACATTTGTGTGTGATTAAATACAAAAGTTTTGCTAGATTCTTTACTATATAAAGAAGGGCTATTGTGCAAAACGTAGAAACAGCTCTTAGCAGATGGTAGTTGCAGGAGTGAAAAGGCACAAAATCTCTGATTTGCAGCATTTAAGGTGGTTAAAAAAACCTTTCTAAAGTGTTAGAAAATACATAAATGTTAGCATTGCTTGCCTTGTGTTGTTCAATCAGGGTACGCAGAGCTTCCTCATCATCTGGGAGGTTACCATGAAAACGTAGACTCTGCTCAGCCTCAGCCAGCCACTCCAGCAGGATATGAACAGTAGAGTGAAATTCCTCGGCCTGCAGCCAGACGACAAACATCAATAAGGTTCACAGAGCTAGTTTACCTTCCACGTAACGAAGCGGAGGCTGTGCTTTACCTGGCATAAGGCCTGCTCCAGCCGGGTCTGCTTTGATACAGACAGGTTGCACACAGTATCCCAGCGAGTGCTAAGCTCCTGCATCTGAACTTTGACCCAGGAGGAGTCATCATGGCTGTTTTCGACGAGCTCTCTTGCAGAACGCTTGAGAGCCTGAACGCTCACTGTCCGCTTTCCCAGCTCCTTTTGGAAAACCTACAGTCACAGGTTCACAGGGGAAACAATTAGATGACTTGTCATAGTGTAAAGCACTTCAAACCTTTTGCACTAATTCAAACAAATGTAAATAGAAATATGTATTTCTATATATATTTCCGGTTTGCTCAGTTTTTTGGTAAACTGGGCAAAACCTATAAACACAAAGTCAAATGTTACGGTGTTCTGCTAAAGTGTTAGTTTGCTTTTAACAGTTGTTAGAATATGTGGCAAAATAACACAGAAGGATTTATGCTCTTCATGTGTGGCATATCTTTATATTCATCCCTCCCAATTCAAAACTTTATAGAGCGACCTGTCACTGCAATTATAGCTGCAAGTCTTTTTGGGACATGCATCTATAATCTTTGCATATCTACAAACTTCTTGTCAATTCTGTGCAAAATAGCTCATGCTAAGTCAGACTGGATAGAAAGCATCTGAGAATTTTCAAGTGTTGCTTCAGACTTTGAAATGGAGTTTGACTGGATGATTTTTAAGACATAAATACGTTTTGCTCTAAACTCATTTGTATTTCTGGCCATATGCTTAATCTTGTCCTAGTGAAAGCTGAACCTCTACCTCAGTGTCAACTCTACAGGTTTTCTTCCAGAATTGCCTGGTAGGGGCTCCATTCATGTTCTCATCAAGTCTAAGCGGCTTCCCTGTCCGTGCTGAAGAAAAACAACCCCACAGTATGATGCTAAAATACTGATCACCACCATAATCACAGCATTTTAAAGATGCTGTGATCAGGATTATGATAATAATCCTCCACACATAGTGTTTTTCATGTTTTGCAGCAAATAGTTTAATTTTAGTTTCATGTTATCAGATCAACTTTTTCCACATGGTCCCTACAGGCTTGTGGCAAACTTTAAACAGAAAAGCTGAAAAAGGAACATTTTTCAGTTTTTTTCTTGTAAATTCTTTCTTTCTTTTTGACTTCACAATTGCACACAATTAATCAATCACATAAAATTCCGATAAAAATATGCTGAAGTTTTTGGTTTCATTGTGGCAAAATGTGAACTTACTCAAAGGGTCTGAATATATTTACAAGCCACTGTACGTGATATTTAACATACTGCATGAAACAAGCCTAACATACAAACAATACCACAAAGCTATATTTGCTGTATGATGGTGCCATCTGTGAAGTTGTTTAAACACAGCTAACTTCACAGCCCAAGACTTGTGTGGTTTATGCACCAGAATGATTAGAAAGCCATTAAAAGGTTGAAAGAACAGGGCGGTGGTGCAGAAGTGAAAACCCTTACATGTTTTCAAAGTTAGCTTTTGTAACTGCGTCTCATATCCATGATCAACAAAAGTGTGATAACTTGTCACACTTTTGTTGGAGTGAGGTTCCTACCTTGTGGTTGTCTATCAGATTGAGAACCAGATCTATGTCTCCGTGTACTGGCTGGTCCTCAGCCAGTTGAGGTTCCACTTTATACAGCCAGTCGATGAGTGCCTGGAGGGCATCCGTAAACTGACCCGAGAACAGCAAGGCCTCCTCCAGCTTGTTTTGTCTGCAGGTGAACACAAATAAATAAGTAAAGTGCCCTGACTACAGTTTGTAGACAAGAGAGGAAAAAAAATTTAAAAATATCTTCTGACCTTTCCACTGACTTTCCACAAACAGTATCCCACTTATCTCTCAGTTCGCTCAACATGTCGTCCAATTTCTGCTTATCATCTTTAAGGGCAGTTTTGTCTTTCAGGGCCCGCCCGGTTCGAGCAGTGGTGTCGTACACAGAGTGTTTGCTGCCCAGAGCTTTCTGGAACTCCTGCATTTGACAAAATACCATCAGTTTTAGAAGTGTGCTAAAAGTCTGCACATCTAGATGAAAAGCCAGACAAAGATTATTTTCTAACTACTGCTGGAATGTTAATAGGGCTCTAATCTGTGTGTGTGTGTGTGTGTGTGTGTGTGTGTGTGTGTGTGTGTGTGTGTGTGTGTGTGTGTGTGTGTGTGTGTGTGTGGGTGTGTGTGTTGTGACAAAGATGCAAAGCTATGTGTGGCAAACACAAAAGAGGGTCAAATCTCAGCTACTGCTCCAGAGAGATTAAAAGTATCCAATCCCAAATAGATTTGGTCCAACCCCGGATTATGATAGGATTAGCTCAATCTCCCTACATAACAGTGCAAACATGGCAAGAACAAACAATAAAATAAACAGTTTTAGAAATATTATGTTCTACTGACGCTGTATTTTGTGTAAATAGACCTATTTGGTGTACTAGATATGATACTATAAACATGGAGCCTGACAGTTTAAGAGATGAACCGATCGACCTTGTTCTGACCAGTGCCAAGTCCTGGTTTTCTTTGGTGTTTGATCTGCCAATATCAGTTTCAATCAATTCAGACGTTTCAGAATCAGCTAAACTTGGTGTCAAAATTTCATACAAGAAAAAGCACGTATGTACCGTAACTTAATAAATTAATAATGAGCTGCAGGCTATTGGACGGAGAAAGTAGCTTTGCATCCAACAAGAAATTCTAATAATTACTGGCATATTCACATCAAAGCACTACAGACAGTATTCCCTACATTCATTTGAAGTTTTACTAAAAGTGCATCAAAGGACATTCATTCATTCATTCATTCATTCATTCATTCATTCATTCATTCATTCATCCATTCATTCATTCACAGATGTAAACGGCTTTAAATATAGACAAAAAGAAAAAGATTTAATGTGATGATCACTATATCACAGCCAGTCAAGGTCTCTTGATCTCTCGCAGACCGATCTAAGCATCTGACATGCAGACGTTTATGTTTCATCAGTGAAGGCTTGAGTGTGTATGTACCATATAAGGAGATAACATTAAGGGGGCTACAAAGTGATTTGTCACCTTATGCTGTGTCAGCTGCATCTTGATTTTGTCAGGATCATTGGCAATTTCCACTTCAGAGTCCAGGGCCTTCTCGGATTCATCCAACCACTCCATGAGTTTGTTGAAGGTTTCGTGGAACTAAAGAAACATTAGAAACAGTGTAAATAAGTTAAGAGAAATGCACAATTGAACTTGATTTATCACAAAGTCCTGCTTTATGTTCACATGATCCAGCACTTTGGCTCTAAGGAAAGAAGTTCTACACACTAATAAAAACAAAGCTACAGCATGCCGACAGAATTTTAAACAGGCCTGAAATACACTTTCCAAGGAGCTTTCCAATGATAATAAAACAAGCCTGATAGTAGTGAAGCAAGCCAGTGCCAGACTCAACGTAAACATGCATAAAGCATTACCTGCTTTGCCCTCTTCCTGGCGTCATCCAACAGGCGACCTCGCTCCACAGACCTCTGCACCAGCTTCTCCCAGCGGCCTTGCACGCTGAGCAGAAGGTTCTTGATCAGCACCACATCCTGTTTCTGGCTGAAGTACTTCAAATGCGTGCCCGCCTTGTCCAGCTCGATGATGTGCTCTCTGTGTGAGTTCACCTCAGTCACAAACATCTGCAGAAACACAAAAAACATGCAGAGAAAAGACGTTCAGGTTTGGTGTATTAATGAAAAGAGTTTAAGGGCAGGTTTTTTTCTTTGTTTTTAGAAAAAAAAACTAGATAAAAAATGTGCTTGGCTTCTTAAAATTGGTTTGATTCCAGGAATACATTCACTAATGATGCACAATCTAAAATGTATTTATTTTCATCAGGATTAACTTTCCCACCAGAGGCTCTGTCTCTCCACACATTACCTTATGCTCATCAATTTGAAACATGATGGTTTCCAGAATGAGGGAAGCAGGAGAAACCATGTTCAGCGTCTGTTCAGCCTGGGTTAGCCAAACAATGAAGTCCTGAAGAGAGTTGTGGAAATCTGTGGCCAGTGTTAAAGCTTCTTCAAGTTTTGCCTGTGGAGACAAACCACCAGAAAGTGTTAATTTCTCCAAATTCATATACACTGACCTAACCATAACCCACAGTTCACTATTCAGTGCTGCAGATTTCCCTGTTGACAGATCTGGACGGGTAAATGGCAAAGCTGAAAGGCAATGATGAGTTTATAATTGAGGAAGAGAAACATCAATGAGGCTCAATCATATCCGCTCGCCCCAGCAGAGAGGGCTTGGACTCAAACAACATTACAATGCTGATGACATTTCTAATTAATAAATTCTATGTAAGAGAGTCAGTGGTTAGCTAAATATAAAACTAGACTTTTAAAGTCAGAGCACACTATAAAACTCACAAAAAGTATCTAATTTAGGATTTATTTGCATTCTGTGTTCAAAACAACAAAGGTTTTACACTGACTGGCAACACTGTAAAGCTCTAAGATTTAGCAAGCTCTAAATTCCTAGGAATGGCACCAGAGTCAACAGGAACAAAAACCAGCAAAGACTCACACAGAAATACTCCATTTTTGGAGAATAGAGTGTTAAACAATGAAAATATGCAGAGCCTTACAAATATCCCATAGACCTTTTCACATTTGATCAAATTACAGCCACAAACTTGTATTCTACTGGGATTATATGCAACAGACCATCAAAAAGCAGTACATCATTGTTGCTTGGAATGATTGAGTTACATTGCCTTAAAAATGTTTTTACAACTAAATAAAGAGTATTAGGGGTAGGCCATAAAAATGTTCTTAGAATATTTTGTGATATTTGTTGCAATAATAATAAAAGTGACAATAAAAAGTAGTAAAACATTAGTGATGATCTGTTTGGAAAAACATGTATGCCTGCCTACATTGAGAAATGCACAAAGTCACCTTCCTGCAGGAAGGTGAGCATTTGTTTATCCATCTCTCAAGCCTATGCTATACTTAGTTCCATTCATTTTTTTCATCAAGTTGACCTGAAGAAAGGCATTCCCACAACATGATGCTGCCAACCATGACAAATTGCAATTAGCAAGTAGGGGAAAAAGCTTAGTTTTGGTTTGCTTTGCCTAGACCTCAATGAGATGTTCCCAGCTTCATCCCTGGCCTGTCTGCTGTGCTTCTTAGGTTTCCACTATGCTTTCTTACAGAACAGCTACAGTAATATTGAAATTAAAATACAAAAAGGTGTACTTTTATCAAAGGTTAGACATGTCCTGAATAAAATGAGCTGCATACAAAACATTCACATAAAGAGAACAAAAATAGTATTGTTTTTCTACCTATGTTGCAATTAGCACTATGCTGAAAAAAACTAAAGGTTTGTGGTTATAATGTGAACATTTTTAGAGGAATGAATACTTTTTAAGGTACAACAAATTTTTGCCACATAAAAAATGATTGTACTTTATTATAGCAAAAACATAATAACTAGAAAAAGTGGTCCTGAATTTAAAAAAAGAAGTGATAACTTCCTGTTTTGATCTCTGTCAGGTCATCACAAAGAGAAAATATAAAAAGAATATTGCTCCACTCCGACAGCAACTGCACCGCCCTTATCAACGGTGTAAATCCCATCCTGAGTGTCTTTGCCAGCACTTCCACCCTTCATTATCGACACTGGGATTAAAGGCTTTACAGCTGCAGAGTCAGGGTTCAAGTGTTTTGTCAGTGATACCTCCCTGGGACCAGAGGAGATGAGTAACTTCTGCTCAGAGCAGTAAAAGCCATACAGTGGTAACCCACCTTCCTCTCAGTGACCTTCGCCTGCACAGCTTCCCATTTCTCCTTCAGGCTGGCGAGGTCCTGCTCCGTGTTGCTGTCCGGGCCCTGAGGCGACATGGCAAGCAGCTGGCCACCTTTGTTTAGTAGCTCTCTATAAAGCTCCTCCTTGGCCTCAAAGGTAGAACACAACTCCTGAAACAGAAATAAACACGTTGGCGTGAGGAGAATTTTTGTCAGCGCAAAACAAAAAGTTTAAGACCATTTGTTTGTCAGCAGTTAGGCCAAGTTCCATCCAAAAATGGGCAAAGAATGAGCACAGCCAAGCTGCCTGAAACTCCAAGAAACATGTTTCCAATAAATATTTAAACAGTATAACGTTACCAATTTGATAAAGTTATTGTTTCCAGAGATTTGCTGTTTATGGTTCTACCAAATGCCACCACTTGTGTTTTTTTGGGGAAACCACTGCTGCTGAAGTGTCTCCATAACAGAGAGCAAAAATTTAAAAACAGGAAAATATTCCCAGATTCATTAAGGTCAGGCATGGACAAATCAATTAGAAACACTTGAGGGGCTTTTCGTCGCTCTCTGCAAGTTGTGTATTTTGCAGTGTCGCTTAATTTTCACACTTGAGATGAAACACAGCACAGACACAGCCACCTCCTCACCAGTCTGCCATCTGCATGCAGCCTTTCATATTGTTAAACACATACCAGATGGGCGTTAAGCTGCTCCCGGGCCGTGTCTGGTAAACCTCCCACAGCCTTTGATGCCAACAGCTGACGTTCTGTGTCTTTCAGCCATTGCTGCATATCTTCTATCTCGCCATGGAAACCTTGGGCCTACAACACAATACAACCTGGGTCAGGACAAAAGGTGACTCGCACACACACACACGCTGATTGTTAGAAACCTGAGTCTGGGAGTGGAACAGCCCAGAGTTAATAATTCCTTCACTTTACTCCTGTATGTGTTCAGCCTGAACTTAATCGAGGGGTATAATTTGGAATATTTTTCTGTATTTTACCCTACCTTTAAGATGAAAATATACTCCTAATTTTAAACAAGATGAACCTTTGAAATGCATATTTTTCATTCTTGTTTTAAAAAATTTACTCTAATATAAATTATATTTTGAAGACCTCTCTTTCTTTCTCTCCTTTTCTTTCTTTTGTTTAGCTAAAAGAAATGTCATACTTAAAAACACGACTGCCAAATTAATGTGGAAAGGGTGGAATTACTCATCCCAACACAACTTTGGGACTTAGTTGTAGCATACTTGTTTCCTTTGGTTAAAACTAATGGATCACAGTTTATTAAAGTTAAAGTGAAGTTTCTGTGAAATGAATAAGAACCTGAAGCAGAGATGCTTCTAGCTGTTGCTTTCTCTGGTCTGTCTTCTCAAGAATGGCCTTCCACCTCTGGTTCAGATTCTCCAGTTTACTCTGCAGACTGGAGGCTTCCTCTCCGGCACTGGACTCCACCAGCTCATTACCAGCCTTGTTTACCGTCTCCATGGTCGCCTTGTGGGCTAACACATCTATCTGGAGCACCTTTAGGGAGGAAAAAGCAGAGATCACTCAAAACAAATGTGTATGAACCCAATGTGGATATATTTTCAACCTTACGGATATAGTGTACATTGATTGTGGGGGGTGATCTATACTTCCAAAGAAACAATTAAGTGAAGGTGAAGGAGATTTGTCGTACATGATGCTTGGCGAGCTCTATCTCGATGGCTTTGGGGTCTCCTGCCGCTTTTCTCTGTTCGTTGAGCAGCTCTTCCGTGTGGCTCATCCAGGCCAGCAGCTCATCCAGTGCATGCTGGAACTGGCCCAGTGCCAGCAGCCCCCCCTCCAATTTGTGCTGGGTTAATGACAGATTGAACCATTAGATTTGGCATTTAGTGAAAGCACTTAACATACACAAGACATATTCACTAGTCTGGTGGAGCTATTGTTCAGGGCTCTAGACTTCAAATAGCAGCTGTAACTCATTTCTATAATAATTAAATATGTAAAGAATTAAGTTCCAAAGGAATGGCAAAAAATATTGTATTTTCATTTCAGTTCAACTCAGAAAACAGATTTTTTTTTTACGGCTTTATCAACTTATTAATTTTCCAATGATAAATCTTTTATGTCTTTATGACTATTATGACAAAAATAATGCAAACCTGTCAGAGAATTGCATTTTTTATTAAACTCATAATTTTTAAAGGATAATATAAAATCCAATTTTTAAAAAATTGCATTTAGTTGTAAGACTTTTTGCTTCATGATGTTAATGCAAGGAATTATCTTAAGTGTAATTATTTTTGCAATATTACACAATGGAATGAGCGTTTATTTTTTTATTTTTTTTATTTAACCATAAAATTTAAAAACTGGGCACAGTCTGGTCCATCCTTTTCTCCAGCTGTTTTCCGGCTCTGACCTGTCGGCTGATGATCTTCTCATCCAGGTTGTCCCAGAGCATCTTGAGTTCAGACATCGGCTCCTGGATGGCGCAGCGATCGGCCTCCTCTGTCACCTTCTTCAGAAGGAGGCAGGCCTGGTGATTCAGCCGCTCCATTTCGATCTGGAGCTGGTACGCCTCTCCTTTGAACTCCTGACAAAAGGAGCGGTATGAACCAAGTCAACCCGTCAGTCAACACAAGCTCAAAGACATGCAGAGAAAAGCAGAGCTGTTTGCTTAGGACAGCGTTTGTGTTATTGCACATCAAAGGTGAATAGGAACCTTTTCCTTTAGAAAAATGGTAAGAGCAATAAATTGGGCCTTACAAGTAATCACAGCTGATATGAATAAAGCTGGTGTTTTATTGTAGTGAAAATATCTCACAGCCAGGAGAGAATTATCAAGCAAAAAAAATAAATAAATCACCTATCCGTACCTTGAGTTCTACAATCTGCTGCTTGACCGTCTCCAAATCTGTGCCTACGGGTGACATTGAATCCAGTTTGTTTTCCAGTATATCCACCCAGTCAAACATGCCCTGTGAACAAAGTGGGAAACCATTGTTAATGTCAGAAAGCAAGGCTTAGCACACACAGAGTCATGTTTCACTCAGGTTTATCTGATTTCATGCAGAAAAGTTCCAGCTCTCCTGCACAGCCCCCAAATGAGTAAACATTTACATTGAAATTAAAAAGCAACCTGCAAAATGAATCCGTAACCCCAACAGAGTTAAACCAGCTGACTTTAAAAAACTTTATATGAACTTCATACAGAAGTTAAGCTGAACCAAAAATAGAACAACACTGTGGTTGGTGTTTATTGTCTCTAAATTACTAGTCTTCTCATTAAATCTTCTATCACACAAGTCAGTTTTTTGATCTTGAAATCATCTGGCATACATTTCAGGTTTAACTTCTCACATATGACATAAATTTACCCAAAGAAATAAGTACTCAAAGGTGATTTGTGCTCCCAAATCTGTGTACGTACCTGCAGGCCATCTTGAAACTGCACAGCTGCCTGCATGGCTTCGTCCAGCCTCTCTACTCGTTCTTTCCAAGTCTTGTTGAGATTCTCCCATGCTGAATTCACCTAGAAACATTAAACAGTCCACATGTGAGCAATAAAATCTAATCGCACAAATGTTTCACAGTATCACCAAGTGAAAGTTCTGCATATAAGACAGAACTTTATCTATTACCTCATCCACACTTTTCTTTATGACAGGTTTGTCAGGTTCTCCACAAGCGGTCATAAGCTCTGCACCCTGGTTCCGAACCACATCAAGTTCTTCCTGCAGCCCATCGATTTCCTCCTTAAAGCCCTTTGAAATAATAATAAAAAAAAACATTTAAAGACAAGCCTTTTAAAAGACAAGCCCCATTAAGTTTTATTATCTATGTGCTAATTCAGAAACCCAGCCATTTTCATTCCACCTCCACAAATTCCTGCTGCTGCTTGACAACAGAGGGGTCGACTCCAGGTTCCTCCAGCTCCCTCAGCAGGTCCTGGCTGTCTTTGATAGTGACAATGAGAGCGCAGTGGTCACACCAGAACTTGTCTGCCAGGTCCATCACGTCCAGCAGCTTTGCTTCCCGCTCCTCCAGCAAGACCTGGATGTCGTTCCACAAGAACACCATGTGGTCCAGTTTGTCTTGGACAGCTAAAACAGGGAAAATTGAAAGTGTCACAAATATGACAATTAGAACATAAAGGATTTGACAGCATTTTTATAGAAGTGTTGTTGTCTGATACTTTGACACTTTTGTTTGGTTGTTTTTAGGACAAGTTAAAGATTTCTTTAGATACATCACATTCACAACTAAAGAGAAGAATAAAAAAAAAAAGACAAATTCAATCTTGACGGGTTCTGATCGGAGACCAGCAAGATGGAAACTGATAAGGCCAATCTTATTCCCCATCCTTGACCACACCATAACTATCAGTATCAAAAAATAAATTAATTAATAAACAGGTACCATTCTTAATTGAGAAATAGTTAAGCTAGCTGCTTTAAGGTGTTCTAAAATGAGCGCATAAAACAAAGAGCTTACATCATACATAGTATTTTCTATGACAAATCAAGACATGTCTTTGGTTCATCCAGGCTGTGACAAAGTGAAAGAGAGCAAGACTTAAAGTAGGTAACAGGAAGGCCCAACAGACTGCAGCTAAAGGTAGCACCATTTTTCTGTCTTAAAACAGTAAAAGTCTGTTTGAGAAACTGATTTCTTACACATCTAGTGTGAAATCATGACTCTTCCTAATAGAAATATTTGATTGTTAATTGCAGAAAGGTTAAAAAAACCATTTTGAATAGCTTTTTTTTTTGTCTTGTATATTTTTAATCGGGTGGCCAAAACTTTATTGCATAAATATTACAGGAAGAACACACACTAAACCGATACAGCCCATTAAATACCTTTGGCAGATATGTCCTTGTCTGCTCCTTCAGCTCGTGCAATCATCTCTTCACCTCGCTGCTTCAGCGTCTCGTAGACTGGCTGCAGTTTTTCCAGATCCACAGAAACAGCCTTGTTTTCAGTAATCTGTTCCTTGATCTTGTCCACTTCCACAGAGATGGACGGAGGCTGGCGCAGGCGTTCAGCAATCCGCTCCAAGGACTCCAGCATGGGATCAATCTTATCGTGGAACTAAGGCAAGTTCAGAAAGAAACTCCTTAGACAGAGTGTAAGGTTGCTATATTTTTTGTGACCAACTGTGTTAACAAGAACTGAGTTAATTCTTTACATTGTTTTAACAATACATCTCAAATACACCATTTAATATGTAACAACTGGAGACCAAAAACTAAACTACTCCCCACCTGGGTGGATTTGGAGATGGCTTCATCCAAACTGGCTGCTCTCTCCTTCACATCAGCTTTGAGTTTGGTGTACAGCTGGTCAGCCGTTGTGTATTTCTCTCTAATGGGAACTCCCTCCAAGGGGCTCAGTTCAAGCAACTGTGGACCCGTCTTATTCATCTTGTCGATATGAGGTTTGTGCTCGGCAATTAGCTCTCGCATTTGCTGAAAGAGATATCACAAATGAATTTAAGTTCCTATTTTTCTCTTTCTTTTGTATACAAGTCCCAATGAGCATGTTCTTACCCTGAGCTCCTCCTGTTGCTGTCTGAGCATTTCATATTCAATGGCAGGCAAGGGCAGCTGGCTGAAGGTGCTCAATGTTTCTTGCAGCCATGGCCACATTTCTTCATAGGTCTCCCAAAACTGCCCAGCCAGAGACTGCGCTCGCTCCAGCTGGAGACAGCGCTCTGAATTCAGCTGACTGACAATGCCGTATTTCTCCAAGAGACTCTCGGTTTTGGCCTGATTTTAAAGAAAAATAAAGCAACATAATCTCTAGCTTTTGTCTATGAATGATTATATCTATGTATACCTTCAGGGCTTCTTTCTCTTCTGGGTTTTTGCTGCTCATGATGGCTTTTCCAGTTTTTACAATCTCATCCACAGCATCTTTGTGCTTCATGATATCCATAGACATATTCTACAAAAGCAGTCAAATGAATCCAGTTTGAGGTCACATAGCAACTCGGTTTAGTGTATGTTTCGTTGATTACATTAACATGTGCTAACCTTCTGTGCTTGAAGTTGGGCTGTAGTTTGGTCATGTTCCAGCCTTATCTCACCCATCGACAGCAGCTTCCCCTCAGCAGCAGTCAGCCAAGAGAGTTCGTTATCTGCAGCCTGCTCAAACTGGGAGAGGAAAATGTTAAATAAATGTTAAATAGAAGAACAAAACAAAAAAGAACTGATGCAGCAACCAATTTGATTTACCTGCTGAGATTTGAGGATGTCAGCGTTGATCTTGTCGACCTGCTGAGTGATGGTGTCACAAACAACTCTGTACCGCTCATTCTCTTCAATCACCAGTTTGTCCAAACTCTCCCGGGTGTGCCAAGGGATCAGGTCCAGGAGCGAACTGCTGAGCTCATTTAGCTTCTCCAAGACAGGCTTTTGGTCTTTAGTCTCTTTCAATAAGGTCTGGATAACATTACATGAAACACATTAGTCTGAAAATAATATAACCAGCTCTTTCTCTTCAACACATCTAAACAAAAAAAAAAGTCTTACTTTCTGTCTGTTTTGTGAATGAATCAAATGCTCGCCCATTGGCTCCTGATCAGCAAATTCCTTAATCTCAGCCTCAGCTGTCGCTAACCAGGTGTTCAGGTCCTCATGAGTGTGAATTAACCTATTGGAGAGACTCAAAACCCGCTCCAGTGTCTTCAAAACATTATCACTCATGGAGTTAATCTCAGCATACTTTGTTTTTATTCCATCCAGTTTGCCTTGGATGATGACCACCTCGTCTCCTAGAAAAAGAAAATAAAAACAAAACTAAATGTTCTGTGGTCAGATGTGAAAACAGTCATTGGTAGCTTGGATAACCCTAAAACCTCAAGAACTTCAACCCAATAAAATATGCTAATTTATTTACACTCCTAGTAAAGCTAAGCACAAATCCTCACACTAAAAAAGTTAGAAAAATTCAATCTTGAATTTGAGTACATTTGTTCAGCTTAGGAGGCAATAAATTATGTTAAAAAATAATTTTTACCCAAATCACCAGTGCACAATTATTGGCACCAAACCCCTTGAAAAATACTACAGAGGAAAAAATTTATACAAAATTACTTTTTAATTGTTTCTAAGTAACTCATGAAGCCTACTCATGTAAGGGAATGACATGCCTGTTGTTTGCTTCAGAAGCTCCATTCCATTGGAGATGGCTTGGTCAACATTTTCCTTCCTTAACTCAATATCACTCTGCAGCATCTGAAAGGAAAGGTTTCAGGGAGTCAATGAGGAGATCAGAGGCACGTGTCAAACAACGCAGGGCACACAGGTAACTGATATGAGCTGAAAGATGATGTAACTTAAAAGAAAAACAGAATGGTTGGCCTGGGGAGGAGAGTATACCCGCTGTTCTGCCAACTGCCTTTCAAGAACGTCAGGTTTGTAGTCCTCCACGGAAACTTCCTCTAGCTTGGAGTTCACCTCGCTGAGCCAGTTCATGAGAGCCACTTCGTCCTCTCCAAACAACTGGGCGTTGGCCAGAGCTTGCTGCAGCATGTCTGCTTTTCTCCTGCATCGCTCCTGGAGCTCTATGTAACTGGCCTGGGTGGCATCCAGTCTGGACTGGACAGACTCCTTCTCTTCCACCGAGCTCACAGTTTTAAGCATCTGCCCCAGACTGACCGCCTGACACAGGTCTTTACTGTGACCCATAATCTCCTCTTCTAAGCCCTGACCGGGGGTGGATGGAAAACGGGGGGAGTAGGGGAACAAAGATGATACAAAAACATAAAAATAAAACTGAACAAAAATGGAAATGATTGATGATGAAAAACTTAGAATAAAAAGGTAAATGAATGTAACTGCATGATTAAATAAATGAACTAGAGCTGGTGATGCAAAATTAAAAAAAAAATCAAAAACAAATGAGGTAATGTTGCAGAAGAACTAATATTACCTTATGCTGAGTGATCTGATCCTCTAACTTGGATGTCTCAGTACCAATTGGCTCAGAATTGGCCAGATGTTTCTCTGTGGCCGTGAGCCACTCACTCAGTGGCTCCAGAGTCTCATGAAACTGCTGGGTGACCACTAAGATGCTCTCCAGTTGCTTTTGCCTGCCATGTGCATTAAAGGAGACACAGAAAATGTTGTTAAGAAGTCCTAAATAAAGGCGATTGTAAATAAAGTTTGCATTTTAGAGTGGGACTAAAGAGCTGACAATTATTTGCAAACAGACATAGAAAAGAAAGCTCTGACAGATAAATACAAGAGAAAAGAAATGGAAGTCTTAAAAAAGCTGAATAAGTTTAAAAAGGAGAAACTGTGTTTTCACATTTTGTAATCATATCACAAACTTCAGTGTATTTTATTTGAATAAATTTTATATAAGCCGACACAAAGAAGTCCATAATTGCACTGGGAGAATATGTGGGCAGGTTTACCAATCATGCACTGTGCAAATCTGACCAATAAGGTTTTTATTGGTGTTTTAAAGAAACACCAAACAACCTATTTGCAGTTTGTGGGAACAAACATGTAGAGCGAAACGCTCTGGACAGATGAGATCAAAATTTAACTTTTTGGCCTCCATGCAAAATACTGTGTGTACCAGCACAGGGATGAGCCTAAATATACAGCCAAACCTACAATGGAGTGGTTTAGATGAGGGATCTCAGAATCCAGTCATCAGAGATAGGTCTCCTGCAACTTTAGATCTGTTTCTGCTTTAACAATGAATAAAAAAAAATGGAAGGTAACACTTAATTTGAAGGGCTGTGCATAACTCTGACATGACCCTGTCATAAATATGACATTACTCCTGTTATGAACATGAAGGAGTCCTCATGAATGTCTGACTGCTGTCATGAAGTGTCATTGGTAAATAACAACATTTTTAATGCAAAGTTGCTTTAAAAATTGCATCAAAAATCCATTAAAAGTGCCAACTTTGCATTATTTGGTAAATAATGATTCTTTAATCATTATTAAAGGATAATTAATAATCCTTTATTAATATTAATATTAAAACAGCTATTTATTACCGAATAGCTGTTTTATTCCGTAATAAAATAGTTACACTAAAAAACCATAAAACTTGATTGTACAAAATGCAAATATAAGTTAAAGGGATGTAATTTGTTCTGCTAGACATTTGAAATCTTGCTTTATGAGCGAACATGTTTTACAATGGATAGATAGTCGGGCACTATGAGTTACGTGCATGCATATACAGACCTGTTCTCAGCTTTCTTGAGCAGATTGTCCCACCTCTCTCCCAAGCATTCAATCTCTTTTGTGATCTTTTCCTTGTCCACAGCCTCTGCCAGTTCTGCAACCTTTCCTCCCTCATTTTTTATGAGCTCCACGGTTGGCTTTCGGTCGTCCAGCAGTCTCTGCAGGAGCTGTCGGTCAGGCACAAAGAAAGTGAGTTATTAAGGACAATAATTAGAGGACCAGTAAATCCAACAGTTGCAAATTAGAAGTCCATTACACAAAAAGCTTTGTGTTAAACACTCATGGTTAACAATGGGTGTCACTGAAGTCAGATGAATGGCAAAGCAAATGTTAGATGTTTGTTTAAGTGTTGACGTGCTAAGTCTAAAGCAGAAATGCTTTGGTGTTTATGCATTGCACACCATGTAATTAATACTTACTTTTTGCTCTTGAATCTGTGCCTTCACCACTTTGAATTCAGCAGAAGGAGGCTTCTGGTTAGCAACAAGCTCTTCTGTATCGGTCAACCAGCTGAGAAGGGACTCCAGAGCATCCTGGAATCTTCCACAGTGTAGCAAGGCTTCATGCAACTGTGCTGAACGCTCAGCAACCTGCAGATACGTTATAAATATTAACAAATCACTCACTTGAGAATGACTTATGAAGGATGTTCTTATCCAAATATCCACAGCATAATCACAATCTAATAAGAACTGAAACTACCTTCTTATTAAGAGTATTCCACTTAGAGTTGATTCCATCCAAGTCATTCTCAATTTTTTTGGTGCTGGTGCCTTTCGCAGCGTTCTGGATGAGGCCCTGCCCAAGTAAGTTGATGTCATGGAGCTGCGTCTGCAGTGGATCAATGTCTTCTTTCTGAAAAGCCTAAAGACAAAATGAACAAACAGTGAACACTTATTTCAAAATAAAAGCTTTCACATAAGATGGGACTTTTTTTGGTCATTTTAAAATTATTGTTCAAACAAGACACAATTTTTTCTACACTTCAAAATGAAATTAGTTGAGTTGAAATGAATAAAAAACATTTGTACAAAGCAACAATGTTTCACATATAATTTGGGTCATTGTAGATTGTAAGGGTTAACTTATTTTTAATGCTAGGTCCTCTCATTTTAAGTGCCCTAAAATATCTTTTAACATTATTTCTCTTGTTGTTTCACTTTGATATTTTCTTACATATTTACCCACATAGACAAAAGTAAAAAATAACTGAGACTAAAAACACTTAACAACAGATTTAACAATTAAAGCACAGCTGTGAATGACATCTAGGCTGGACTGCTGGGAAACAATCTAATTCACACATCATGTAATCACATATGTATGAATCCAGGCAGATAGGAATAAACTTTAAACAGATATATCAGTTACCAAAATGTCTGCTGGGCAAGCAAATAAGAAAAAAAACTTAGAAATGAAGAAAAATGCTATTTATAGGCACCTGTGGGGAACAAAAACCAAAGGGTTCAAGATCAGGGCATCCAGAAATGGCATTTAGTAAGGCTTCAATCTCCTGCTCCCCTGGATGCTGGAATGTCTGTAAACTTTTAGGGAGACAGGCCTCCAGTGATTGCAGGAATTCCTCCAGTTCCTCCATGTTGTACTTGGACGCCCCTTGCTGTTGCAGAATACATGGATCTGTCGGCTGGCTGCTGCCTGTGGGTGAAGCTACAGAGTTTCCGTACGTCTCAGGCTGTGTCACCACCACACTAACCAGCTCACAATCATCCTGAGGTGATACATCTTCCAACAGCTCAGCAGTGCTGAGCTCATCATAGTCTGTTAAAGCCCTAGAGCGATAACCACAGGTACCATTTTGCGTTCTGGAACCAGACCCCAGAGATGACCTCCCTGTGGAGTATTTATGCTCTCCGTTGCACTGGCTGTCCTTTTCATTAAGCTTTACCACTACATTTTCTTTCAGTCTTGACTCCTGAATCATGCTGCTGCTGTGGTAAAGAGACTGGTTGTCCCTAACAGGAGTGAAAGGAAAGTCCTCCTGCCCTGAGCTGAGTGAACGCCCTGTTTTCAGATCCCCAGAGGTATGCATCGCCTCTGAGGATGAGAAGCTTCTTGTGCCGGGGCCTGTTCTTTTGTGGGATCTGTGTTTGTGTCGGTCCCTCTCCACAGAGGGACTATAAAGGCCTGAGTCCTCTTCAGATGTAAGTGAGGTGGTCATACTCTGTCCCCTCTTGCCACCAATAGAGCCGGGCCTTTCCCCAGACCCGGAACACAGCGTCCCACTGCGGCTCGCGTACTCTCCCAAATGATTAGGAACGAAAGTCCTCCACGACCTTCGGTGATGAGGATGATCCTTCTTCTCTCCTCCATGAAGACGTGACTTAGAGAGCACTGTGTCACCTGTCATGTTCCCATTGAGTTTGAGCCCATCGAAGACCGCTCTCTCATCCAGAATTGCGGGTTTCCTCGTCTGGAGTTCAAACGAGCTAGAAGTGGAGAGACCTCCATTCCCACAGAGGCTGCTCAGATCCAAGGTGCGATGCGTGTACGGTAAAGTTCCCGCAAAGTATCTGGAAGAGAGGCTTCCCTTAGATCCAGAGTCTATCTGCTCATTGAGTCGCACAGTGTCATATATGGATCTCTGGGGAACGTAGCAGTCATCAATGTTCAGGTCCTCCTCCTCCCCCTTCCCAACACAGGACGGGTTTTGTCTGAGGCAATCGGGTCTGCTCAGCGGTTTACCCATTTCCCAGACAATTGTTACTGGTCAAAACTCAGAAAAAATTCAGAATGAAATCCTTTGAGGTATAATACACAATGCTTCAGTGCACATTAAGCAATGAGGTCAAAATAAATGAGCAGCACCTGCATACAAACATGTTTGTGATAATCTGAATCAGAAGTCAAGAAATACACTCTCAGCATGTCTCTATTGAGGTATTCCACATGTAAAAAGTTTTAGAAATACAAACATGTCTAACCCGATAAAAACATTTACAGTAATGTTACATTTTTACACTTCAAATTAGGAATCAGAGTCCTGCCTTTTTGTAGAGGCACCAATTCCCAAAATATTCCTCAAGGCTTTCGTGAGAACTTATTGTCTGTTCCTCTTGTCCCAAGTGCTCCCTTGTTCCTCCAAAATCTTCACAGCATCCAGTTTACCCAAATAAAAAATGCTTGGAAAAAAAAAAAAATCAAACAATATATCCACAAACAAATTCCAAAGGCTCTGCTTGAAAATACAAGCAGCTCTGAGAGGAACTGGTACTCCGGGATAAACAAAAAAAGCCTGCCCTTCTTCTCACATCGCTCCCCTCGCACTGACAGACACCCTCCTGGCAGAAGGTTTCATGCCCCGCCCCCACTCATTATTCAGACAACATCTGCCACAACTCCATTTGTGCTCCGAGCTGCTCCGGCACATGTTGATTGGTGGACATGTGACCCTTTCCCCCCTCATTCTAATTCCCCCTCATTTCTCCTCGGCCCATATGACTTCATTTCTAAGCCATCCTCCGCATCCTGACACAGTCACTCACTTTCCGTCTTTCTTCTTTCAGCGACTGAGGGAATGGGGAGGGGAAGCAGCACGCGCAAGCTTCACACACACACTACACACCGAACCAGCTCTCAGTGATGACATCACAATGTGCTGAAACAGATACACGTTTTCCCTTTTTTCTCTCTTTGCCCTGCAGTCGCCGTGGACCCTGTAGATATTCTTAATTACAGTGGAATGCTGAGGGAGGCACAGGACTCAGGTAATTTAACACCAAAAGCTTTGCCAAGTGTGCGATAGGGCTTTTACATCCAGTAATCAATGAAGAAAAATAAAACAAGAGGAAAGAAGAAGAAATAATAGGAATTTGTAGTTGATATCTCCACTACAACAGTATAGATAGAGGTATTCCCAGTCAAGCTATGAGGAAAAGAGGAGAATGTTTAAGAACGGGAACCTGGATTCCTATTTAGACTGTTGAAGAAATAACTATATAGCTCATTTTGTAGGCTGTATTTCCTGTTTTCTTAACTTTAAGACTATAATAATTGAGCATCATTTATTAAATTGTAAATTGCTGTATGTGGTTTATTTTTTATTCTTAAAGACAAGATGCCAATTTGTAACATAAAATTGTTAGATAGTTTTTCAACATCATCATTCTTCAGCTAATCACTCAAAGCATTCGGAATGATGTCAAATAGGATTTAAAAGAAAATCATGAGTAAAGGTAAAGTGCTTTTAAGAATGGTGCCTTCTTACGGCTCAAAGTCTCGCATTCTTGCAACCTGAAAAAAAATGCTGAAATATCTATATACAGTTTTGTTTTAAAGAGCTTCTTAAATCTTTGATATTTCTTCTGACTACATAAAAAAAAAACCTACTGATATTGACGTTATTAAAACACAGTTTCTATACTGAAAACATGATTTCAATCTGGTTCTGCTAAAATGAATTTGAAAAATAGTGGATTCTATGTTGTATTTCACTTCAGAAACACATTGCTACTGGATTATTTTACCACTTGTAGTCAGCGCCACTAAAATGAGAAAATCTCATTGTTTTCCAAGTTGCAAATAAAACCCAAGCAGAAGCACAACTGAATCCTGCAAGTAATCTTCTCTTTCTTTTTGACTTTAAGATACTAACTGGTGTTTTTTGCTTTTCAACAAAAGACATCATGATTGTTGCTACATGCAGAAAAAGAATGTTCTCATTATCAGTAAATCAAACATAGCAACATGATATCACCGTAGTTTGCTAGAACTGAGGTGATAAAGGCAAAAAAAATAAAAATGTTGCATATTTTATTTTAAAATTGTTTTGCTTTTCCATTACTATTTGTGGAAGCATTACTAAAATTTACAGTTCATTTTCACCATGTATTTGCTATTCATTTGCTTTAAAATATAATTTTAACTTTTTATGTCATACTAAACTTTGACAAAATATTCAATATTAGTTTTTATTTATCTATTACCTGTTTCCATATATTTACCTGTAAAGCACTGTGAATTATGTCAGATAAGACATAAAACAGACTTATATTTAAAATAAGCTAGGGGATAACACAAAGAGTACATAAGTCACTCTCACAGAATCAGGCTTAAAAAATCTGACCTCTTGCCATACAGAGATGTAAGTATGCACAGAAAACAAACATTTGAAATCTTTGCTGAGTGGAAAACTCAAAGTAATCCCCTTCCAGGAAGGATGATGCATCTCTGCTCTTATACTAATAAGCCTGCAGAGGTTTCAAGTTTCACCTGAAAGAAAATGTGTCATCATCCACAGAGCGGGGTATAATAGATGGCTTCAGTGACACTTTTTTGTTTTTTCTTCTTTTTATCATCAACATCAGGGACTTAAAAGTATAATTCAGTGGGTAATTCTTTTAAAGTTACGTAAGATCCTGATGTAATGTCTGAGCAGTTAAAAAAGACATGTACGCCCACACGCAGAAGTGTTGAGTCAGTACAACTGACCTTTACACACATTAAAACATACATAAACCAGGTCTGCTATGCTTTTGAAATGTTATTAAGGCAAATAAACACATGGAGTCCCTCTCAAAGCTTAACCAGAAATGGTAACAGAAGAATAAAATAAACACAAATCAAAACTTATTTTATTTCTTTATCACTAAAGTCTCCAGTCTGATTGATGGAAACAAAGTTGAATCACTGTTTGTTTCCGATGTCCTCTTAAAACTAAATATTATCCACAACAAGGACTTTCCACAAGCAGCTGAGCATGTGTGACCTCTCAACCCTGTGGAGACATAGGACAAAGACTGGGTGTGCACCATAACGTCACTGCTGCTTAGCAACACTTTGAATCAATCACTTTTTCTGTGATTGCCAACAAAACCAAAACTCCACTCTAGAGACTGACACTTCCACCCCCACACTACCCCAGTGATATTTTAATCCAGGCATATGTGACATAGAGGATAGTGTGAAGCGAGTCCAGAACACTCCTAGTATAAAAAAAAATATAAAAAAAAGATTGACCTACATCATAGAACAGTCACTTACTGTTTACATTATTTTAGAGTAATGTTATTTATTACTGTAAATGCAGAAGGCTTTCAGACTTTCACATATTTAGGTTAATCCATTGACTGGAGGAATGGAGTTGAATTTAGGGGTCTTAATATGTTTCATATCTGTCTGCACATTTTGATAATGAATAACCTCCTGAAGCCCAGATGTACAAAAGTAAAAGCATCTAAGAGTAGCTACTGTTCATAGCAACTACCATTATCAATATAATCAAAATGGTCTCGATTGGTTGATTGTCTCAGCAATATTCTAGCACCCATGAACCTATTTCCATAGTTAGTGATCAAACTTGATGTTCACCAAGATTTTCCCACAAATCACTAACATTCCATTTCAGACCCTTGAAAATATCAATCCATCAGTTACTGATACAGAATCCAAATATCTGTTATTATAACTGGTCAGAAAATAACTATGTAAAGGGCACAGGCTCAGCTGTATTACTGTGTAAAGTAACACCCTGATGAGAACCACCTGGCTGTGACGAACTGTCCCATTTGCCCTTATCATTGCACATAGACTCCAGTGCTTTTGTGAGCGCCAGCTGCCCTGACTGAACACAACAGTAGTCCCCAGAGGACTGCTACGTATGCAGAAAAGGTACTTAGGAAAGACTAAGGCCTCTAAAATTCTACTAAAAAACTTGCAAAGCTGACTTCACACCAATTTTAGGGTGGATGATCAATGTAAAAAACAAAATTATATTTTTTCTGGACACAGAAAATTGTGATTGATCCACTGAGTGAGATGTGCTGAAACAGCTATTCGGCAATGGTCCAGAACATTGAAGAAAATGGTGCATGTCAATAAAACCAAAGTATGATACTGGAAAAAATACATCCCAATATCTAAAGAAGTCATGCTATTTTTAAGTAAGACTTTGTGTACAGGAAAGGGAAGTTTCTTTTTCACACATGTCAGACTGGTTTTCTATTTAAAAGCAGTTGGATTGAAATATCTATAGAAACATAACCTGTAAATATAAAAGAGAGTGCAACAAATATTGTTGCGGTCTAGTTGAAAATAAAACTGTATGCATTCACAACATACATAGATTGCACTAAATATAGAATGAATGCACATGAAAGTTTCGAACATTATGGATTTCAAAGAGCTAGAGCACCAAACCATTGTACAGAGCAGTTTAACTAATGACAACAAACTACAATAAAAATTCAAAAATGCTAAATATTTAATTTGGTTTGTAAGAACGCACCTTTACAGCATCCAGCTGTTGGTTGATCACATCTGTCTCCAAGCTGACCGCCTCCTGGGAAGCCTCCCTGGCCACAGCTCTGAGCAGTTTATCTTCCACATGATGCACTTTATCATACAGTTCCTCCAGCTTGACAAGAGTACTTTGCACCTGGACTTCTCTCGCCTTGGATCGGTCCATGAGTTTGCTGCACTGTTTGCTCAAAGCGTCCAGATCCCGCTTCAGGCCCAACAGGTCTGGCGAAGATTCAGACTCATTCAGCATTTTCCTACAACTGTCCCCAGCGTTTGATGTGTTGGCCATCAGCTCCCGCAGCTTCGCTGTGAAATTTTTAATGCTCTGCTGTTGCTCTTTAAGGGTGGCCAGGTCTAAATCCACTGCAGACATGTTGTCGAGCTCATCGTCCAGTTCAGTGAAACAGGTAAACATCTCACGAATGCTGTTTTGGAACTGTCCAATACCCTGCAGTTTACTCTCCAGCTCTTGGCATGCTTCCTCAAGTTTTGTGCTAAGATTGCTGTAGTCCTTTTCTACGCTATCGGTCTGAAGCAGGAGATCAGTCACTCCTTCAGCATCAGGGACATCCACTACAAGGCCCTTTGCCAAGGTCTTCATGTGCTCCACTTGGTTCTGCACTGCCTCTAAACTCTTATGTTGGGCTTTCAAGTTTGTAAGGCTTTTGTTGCTATGTGCCTGAACCCCTTTTGATTCAAATGAATCAACCTGCTTCTTAGCTCCTTCAAGTTGACTTTGTGCCTCCTTGTAGGCATCATTAAATTCTTTAACAGTGTGTGAGACTTTCTCCAAGTGTTCCCTTTTGACCTGCAGTTCTTCCACCAGTTTGTCTAGTCTTGCACCAATACTGCCTTTCTCCTCTGTTATTGCTTCAGTGTCTGTGTTGGCAACCTCCAAAAGGCTTTCGGCACTTGTGTTGAGCTGCTCCACCAAACCTCTGTGCTTGTCAACATCCTTCTGGAGAGCTTTTACCTGAGAAATGCAACCCTCGATGGCAGCGGGGTCAACAGTGAGCGTGATACGACCCTCACTGGCTGCACAGTCCTGAATCCAGGAACTCAGCTTCTCTGCACTCTCCTGAAACTTCTGAGATCTCAGCAGGGAGGCTTTCAGTTTGTCAGCCTGCTCTGCGGAGCTCTTCTTCACTTCCTCCCAGTTGGAAGATAAAGTAGTCAGCTGTCCTTGTAGTGCCAGCTTTTCCGCCCCATCAGTGCTCTGCAGCAACATCTCCCCTTTTCCTCTGATTGTATAGTAAGCTTCTTCGTGTTCCCTGAGACACCTCTGGTGCTTTGTGTGCTCCTCCAAAGCTTGTTGCAGGACGTCCACTTTGGCAGAGATGGGCAGAGACTTATACTGGTCCTGGAGCTTCTCAGCCAGCCAAGATTGGAAGTCTTTGGAGGTTTGATGAAACTGCTGAGAGCTTGCAAATGTTGAGTTCAGCTGCTCAATCCGTTTAACTACAAAACAAAAAACATCAGAATTCTAAAACAATGTTTTGATATTTTAAAGCATTTACAGTTTATGTCTAATGAAATTTAACATATAACACAGAGATGCACCAATCAGAGTTTGGTGGCAATTTACAGAATCTCCACTTTTTAAAAAAAAAAAAAAGCTCTGACTGCTTGATATCAATTTTAGCCAATTGCAATATCTCTAGATCTACAAGTAATGGGTTTCATAAAAAAAAAATACTTCTACCAATCCCACCATGAGCTGGGATCCATAGTATATTTGTGTTAGACACAAGTGTCCCGAGTGTGAGAGAGTAGTTGGTGCATAAACAAACTTTGTATTAACATTTTAAAACAAAGAGAAATTTACTTAATTTACATTTGAGCAGCTTAGAACACACTATATGGTTAGCTGCTTGTTCAATGATCCCTCGTACAAAAAGAAGTACAAGTTGGAAAAGATAAAACTGTTTCCTACTAAATACTCACTTTCCCTCTAGCAGTATGAATGAAATTTCTCTGTAGAAGATATAGCTCTCTTAAATATTTTGTATTTAATCTAGCCAGAAAAACTAACTGAGTAGGAAAATAGCTTACATTGCTTTATTTCCACTCAGTAACAACTTACACATGAATGGATTTTGTTAGGGCTTTGATGTGGTGTTTACCAGTGCTGTTTAATGAGATGAGGCTGCTTTGAGTTTTCTCCCTCACTAACACCTTCAATACTTAGTGTTGATGTGGTTAGTGTTGTATTTTCACTGTGGTATGACACATTCTTTAGCTAGAAAAAGATTGTGTTTTTGAGATTTAAGTTCAAAATTGTCAATTCCAGTCATTGACAATTTTTTTGGTGTGTCTACAAAAAAAAAGCATTCTGCGATAAAGTTGAAACACCAACCTGCTTTGTCCTCCAGCTGTTTAAATGGCTTGTTGACACTCTCCAGTTGCCTACCCAGGTCAGCTTTAAGATAGTCTTCAGTCACCAATGCTGAGAGCTCCACATTAATGGCCTCAGCTTGTTTCAGCTTCTTCCTCTCCTCCCTCAGCTGAGCCGAGATGTTTTGGACGTCTTCCAGTTGCTTCTTCACGGCATCCGGCTGGGTGCTGCTGCTGTGATGATTGGTTAGCTGATTCTCCAGCTGAGTGGTCGTGTTGCTGAGGCTCCTCAGCAGCTCCTGAAACTGCCCTGTCTTCACCACCGCTTGGTCGATGAGGCTGTCCCGCTGGTCCAGCTGTCCAGTGAGGCCCTGCCATTTTTGGGAGATGGAGGCAAGCTTTTCCCTCACCAGTTTTCCACTTGAGGGCTCTTGGTTGCCTGCTGAGCTGAGGATGGCAGAGGCTGCTTCTTCAAGTTGTTCATGCTGAGCTTTACGGCTTTTGAACTCATTCTGCAGAATCTGGAGAACACAGATTTTTTTTTTCTTTTTTAATTGTTGAGACGCTCATTCGTATTATAGTCAATTTTTCTTTTTTTGCTTTTGCAAACCTGCACTTGTTGCTTCTGCATTTTAAGCATGTTGGGGTCAATAGAGAGAGGTCCAAGAACACCCATCATCAGCTCCTTCTCTGAGAGCCACTGGCTGAGCTGCAGCCCTGTGGTCTGGAAGATTTCTAGATTCTTGTTGGACTCTTTCAGGTTCTGCTTCCTCTCTTCCACCGAGCCACTGATTTCCGTCCATGCAGCATCTATGAAAGGAGCCAAGAAAAACAATGGCATAAAAGACTAACTAACACATCTTTTGCTAACTAAAGATGTGTTAGTTAGCACAGACACATCTTTCTGACCTCTACCACTTTGTTGAACTCCTATTGTGAACATCTTGGCACCAGAAATGTGTTACTTTTGTTTATTTAGAGTAGCATAGAGCACAAACTGAGATCCTATCCCATTCTGTTAACACACTCTGCAGTTTTTAGACAACAAGCTGACAGTGTAACATAAGGTCTAACATACGTACCTGTGAGAGTGGCAGTGACATAAATAAATGCTATTTAAACACATACCTATTTCTGCTAGCATCTTCTTCCATTTTTCTGCTTCGGGAGAGCTTGCATTAGCTGAGATCAGACCCTGAAGACTCTCTCTTAGTTTCTGGAGCTGCTCCTGCTTCTGCTTCATGGCATCTTCAAATGTCTGTGAGAGTTAAGTAATTTACATATAAAATGTTTCCAGGAACATCACTTCTTTTCAAAGGCAAAAAAAAAATGGCAAAGACAACATGAGTGCTTTGTTTGGTGAGCTGAAAAACATCTTTACCTTCTGTTGTTCAAGCTGCTTCTCCACAGAATCCTTCTCAGATGCTGCAGTGTTCCAGGATGATGTCGTCTTTTTCATGTCCTTCAGCCATGTCATCATCTCCTCTGTCCCCTTCTGGGCCTCTTTCACCTCCTGTAGCGCACTACTTAGCTGCTCCACACGGTTTTTCAGTGTTTCTCCAAGGTTTGTGTATCCCTCACTGACGAACGAAATGTTCTGTTGGATTCCCATCAGTTCTGAAGATATCATAAATAAACCTTTTAATTTCCCCTCAGCAGTTCTTTCTATGACAGTCTATCAAAAAGTTTATCCTCATAGTGAGAGGCATTCAACATTAATCAGCTGTATACAGTATTTGTGTATGTCCATTATGTACGGGTTCAATTGTCCGTTTAGAAGTACATAGCAACTCATATCTGATAATAAAACCTGCATTCCATCTGAATTACTAAGAGATTTATGTGTGACACATCATCAGGAAATAGAACCAATCCTAGATTTTAAAGTAATAAAAAACAAATGTAGGTTTACTATTAAATTAACAGAGTTGCATAACTATATCTCACACATTTAGAGCAGGGATTACATACAACATTAGACATATGAGATCAAATAAAGTGAGACCAAATAAACTTATAAGGGTCTTGCTGAAAAATATATATGTGGACAAACTCAGTGCCTGTTGAGTTTTGATGCTACTAAAAATAATAATGAGCCTGAATTTGTTACAGCAGTTTTACAAAATGCTGTAAGATTTTATAAAAATTATTTTGGGTTATTGCTGTAACCACCTGTTACTATGGATGGCTGGCCAGCTGGATGAAGAATGCAACTACCGGTATATTCCTTATTGCCCACAAGAAAGACTAATCTGGATGACTGGAACTGTTACCAGTCCTCCAGACTAATAAATGAGTTAAGATGAGTTTATTATGTTTGTGTTGCACCAATGAAAAGCAGAACAGCAAAAGATTTGGAAAAATTTGGAATTGTAAGCACTAAAAACCTCTATTCAGCAGGTTTCTGTATAAATTTATTGACTGAAATCCAAATAACCTTGAATAAATGTAAGGACAGCACTATAATAGCATTAAGAAGTAGGAAAAAATTTTTGCTGTTCTGTTTTGAGAAAAACAGAAGAGTAACAATCCTTTATTAGAATGTTGAAGTTCAATGAAACCGACACACTTTTTTTCAAAGTTTTCATATGGTGAGAATCTTGTAACAGTCCACGCCTACACTGAAGCCACAGCAGTTCAACACAGAAATGAACACAAACAGTGTTTTCCCATTAGTGTCCGCTTTTGGTTACCTTTATGGGTTAGGTAGGTATGGCTTGATGGACCACCACCATTAGTTAGAGCTGATGCAAAGACAAAAGACAATTTTTGTCAGAGATGAAAAGCAGAACCAAGACTGCCAGGTTTGTTGATAAAAGTTTTTCCACAGTTAGTCTTACAAAACAACACAAGTCATCCCAAACACCATGCCTCCTCATCTTCTAAATAATTCAGATATATAAGATGGATGGAGATGTTTACCGGACTTGTTGGGGGTCTTTGTCTTGGCAGGGGATGTGAGCGAAGTGATCAGGCTGCACAGCGCCGACCCTTTACTATTCAGGTCTTTGACTGCAGAGTCTTTGGTTTTCCATTCGTCAAGAAGCTCCTAATTAAAACAATTTATAATTCAAAACATTTAAAAATCAAACGACGATAACTTAAGGTATACTAAATGTATATGCTGGAACTCTCCTAGCATTGTTTTATATAATGCATTTTGTGATGAAGTGTGCTGAAAACAGCCTCTCAGCTAGATAACAATGTTTTACTCCTTGGTCTTCTCTGTGTAAACACTCACAGTTCATCTGTCATTAACTGGCAGAGAAAGCAAGCTGGGGCTGAAGAGAGGTTAGGGAGGACAAGGCTAATATCTGTTAAAAAAATTTTGTGTAACAGACGTTGTAATCTGTGACTTCTGTTCCTACATTTTAGGTGCACTCAGATGAATACACGTGCTGAAGAAATAAAATAGTTTCTACTATGTGATATTAATTTATATCAGACTTACAGTGACTATCTGCAGGTCTTTCCCCAGTTTTTTCTCACTGCTACTTGGCTGAGTGGCAGGTACTTTGTCATTGGTTTCTTCCAGCCATTTGGTAAGCATGCAGACAGCAGACCTGAACTCTCCCAGCTGGTCCTGACAGGATGATAGCTCTTCTTCCCTGCAATAGTCATGGAAAGTCAGTCAGAGCATAGAGTAACATGATCTGAGCACTGATGAGCTGCAAAATGTTCTTTTGTCAAACTTACTTTTCGTTCACTGTGTTCTTGAAGGTGCTAAAAATATTTGAGACATTTTCAATCTTGCTCTGAAGTTGAGCTTTGCTTCCATCCGGGCTTATTTCACACAACTCTCTGCACAGAGTCTGCAGCTTCTCCATATCACTGGCATATTCAGCCATCTCCGCCTTAGTGTTCTACAGGGAAATACAAACATAAAGTTTAAGTTTCATGTTAAAAAAAACACTGAAAATGTTACATTAAATAAACATTATGCACACCTGCATTTGCTGAGACAGTTCACCAAAGGTTTTTCCAGGTCCATCTGTTTCATGCAGTTCTTGTGACCGCTTCATGACAAACTGTTGGACCTTATCAGTGACTTTTTCAAACTCTTCCACCTTTTCTTTCAGCTGCTCCAGTTGGGAAACTTTCTGCTTATGCCTGTCACACGCGTCAGAGAAGCGCTGGGAGAGAGCATCCATCTTTGACTGCAGAAGCTCAGCAGTGGAGGGATCGGCCGTCTCCACAAACTTCTTGACTTTGGCTTTGATGGCTGAGATGCTGCTCTGGCGGCTCGCTATGTCCTGCTCTAATGCCTAATACAAGTTTATTTCATAGTTAAAGGGACTGCAGACAGCTATGATGTGAAAGAAAAGTTAAAAAACTTACTGCTTCTCTACTGAGTATGTCCCCGAGAGATGAAGAATCCAAAGGTATTTTGTCTTCCTCCTTCACACTTGCCTCCACTCCCTCCATCCACCCAATCATCTCATCCAAGCCATCCTGCACACTCATAGATCGGGTCAGGGTGATTTGAAGTTTCTTGTTTCGGTCACTCACAGACTTGGAAAGGTTGTCATAGCGCTCCACAATGTCTTCTGCAAAATGGAGACAAAGCAGCTGGTTTGTTGTGCGGCAACAGAGCTTTAAACTGACATCATAAATTCCTCTATTTCTCGGCTTTAGCCCTCAGTTATTAATCTTGTTGATGTAAAGTGCCATTGTCACCAATTTGTTGGTGATTTGCTTGTGCTGCATCATTTGTTGTTGTAGCTGTGCTAGTGTAATGTTTTTTGTTGTAATATATGCAGCCTCAAACATGAAAATTAACCTTCTCCCTCTTGGCTTCAACAGACAAAAGAACAAGATAAATAATATGCACAGCATTATGTTGCCACCACCATATTCCAAAGTGAGGAAGGTGTATTCAGGGCGATGTCCTTTGTTGAATTTTTCAAAGTAAAATTCAGTAGGTTTAATCAGTTTAAGTTTTTATTTATCAGGAACTGACTAGAGATCCATGAGATCATTAAGTTAATGATGTTGGTAAAAGTGTTACCCAGAAAAACAAACATTGTAAAAAATGAACACAAGTGAGATAAAACAAAGATAACTAAATTAAAAAATAATAACTGTCAGACTTTTTAGATTAGCTGATAATCTGATGTGTGAAGTACTTGCCAACTAATAAATGTTGCCAGTACTAGGCAACACATGAAATATGAGAATCTTTAAATTTTATAAATAGTTTCCGATGTATTCAAACACGTGCCAAAATTTCAACATCTAGTTTGAAAGGCTGGCATTTTAAAACCAGTATTGGGTTTTCATGCATACAAATCTGGCTTTGCTTACCAACTGTCTCCTGTATCTCATCCGGGTTGCTCAGGAGGTTTCCTTCTGATGCCACTAATGACTCGGCTGTTTTACGTAACATGTCGACGGCCGTCTGGTGCCCCATCATCTGACCCTGTAAAGCCTGGGGATTAGTAGAGGACAAATCAGAAAAACTCAATTCTCAACCTCACGTGTGGTACATTTATATTTTTACTTGTGCAATGGGAAAATAAAACTGATCAAAAATATTTAATCCTTTAAAGCCTTACAGAACAAATAATAGCCATAAAAAAATTTTTTCTCAATCTTACCCATCACATAGATTTAGAAAAAATTTTTGTCATAATTGATTCCATAGATTAAGATCTATTTTATGTTAATGTATTAATTTATCAACATAAAATATGTTTTCTGTAAACATATCTGCAACTCTGACAGATATGTTTCAATAAGAATGCACTTGGCATTGAAAAATAACAGCTCAATCTAGGCATATAAATTAAAATAATCTTTCTGCTTTTGACAGGAAGACTTTAAGGCTTCCAGTATTTTTGAGATGACTAATATTTCAATCTCCAAGTCCTAAACTCATTTCTTGGCTTGCAGCAGCCTCTTATCACAGCATATCTATGCAATAATTCACCATCTCCCTGTAGAGAAATGTTAAAGTCAACTGTAGTGAAAAGCTTTCACACAGATAGCTTTGTCAGCCTGTTCTTGTTTCCTTTTTGTACGAGTATCCAAGCTACAAGTGAAACTATTTAGGTGTGTGAACACACGCAGCCAGAAATAGCTTTGTTGTGTATTAGATGGTGGAAACACTGTATAAGGTAAGACAGAGCTGTTCTGCAGTGACTTTAAAACCCAGTTAATGCTTTCAGATGCACATGTTATTTCTAAATAAAAGTTTACTCAGAACTGGATTTATACTAGAAATGCATTTTGCTTTGATGAAAATTATATAGGCAACTTGATGCTCTGGATAAATTAAACATAGGCAAAACAAACAAAAAAATTAAGAGTGTTTGTAACATTTCAAAGAATGAAAAGGCTAAAACTCTTTCAGAAAAAAAATTTGAATTTAAAGAGACTTAAATCATTAAATCCTTGCCTTGGTCTCCTCCAGCTGTTTCTGCAGTATTTGTGGGTCAGCTGCAATGGCTTCGGACTGCTGCTTTCTTGCCTCTTCTTCTGAGTTGTTGAGCCACTTAAGAAGACCTGAACTTGAGTCATCGTACTTTTCGTACTTGCCAACCACTTCCCTGAGGTTGTTGCCAAGCAGGTTGCACTAAAATAAGGTGAATTCATCCAAAAATTGACTACAAAAGGTCACATGAAACTAGATCATATAATCAAATGAGAAATAGTCATTGACCATCATAAAGTATTAGAGAGAACTGCTACCACCCAGGGGCAGTTTTATGTAAATGCAACCAACAGATCTGTGATCAACCATGAAAATGAAATACCTGTGAATGCAGCGTTTTGTACCGACTGGCTGCTGAATCCAGTTTATCCTTGACAGCAGTGCAGGTCCCTGAAGTGTCCACGTGTAGCAAAGCGTTCTTAGATGTAACATCAGCCAGTCCGCAGGTTTTAGCCACATCCAACACCTTCTGCCCTGACATTGTGATGAAGCGAAGGTCTCCCTTGTGCGAAATGACATCCTCTGAGAACATTTTCTGTTTCTGAAGTTTATCACTCAGGATATTAAGGGAGCCTGCAGGAGCACCCAGCGATTCAATCTCTCCTTCTGCCTGCTTCAACCAGTCTTCAAACTCTTCACAGTCATCCTCGAACTTCTTCACCTCCTCCTGGACTGACTGCACCTGCTTCATCTGCTGTTCAGCATGAGTCAGTGAGGCCTCATAGCGCTCCTTCAGGTCTTGGATGTTTCTCTGCAGTCTTTCCTTCTCCTCAGGAGACAACATATTGTCTTGTTTGTCGAGCAAGGCCTGAGCAGACCGTGTGGCTATGATCAGATCCTGTTGCTGGGACAAAATTTCCTGATGGTGGGCCTGTGGAAAACAGAAGTAGTCTCAGCAGTAGTCTCTATTATCACAGAGATAATTCATGCATTGATATTCAGATTATTGCCTAAAAGGCAGGGAGTACCTTCAAATCAACAATTTGTAGAGTTTTCTTTTGCTACAATTACAGCTGCAAGTCTCTTGGGGAAAAACAGTCAGTTTTCCAGATCTAAAGACTTTCATTTCTATCCATATTCACAAAATATCTCAAGCTCAGCCAAATTGGATGGAAAGCATCAGTGAGCAGCAATTTTAAAGTCTTGTCATAAATTCTCAATCATAATTGTGTTGACTTTGACTGAGCCACTTTAAGACAAGAATATTATTTGTCCTAATCTATATGACTGTAGCTCTGGTTGTATGTTTAGCATAGCTTTGTTGCTGGAAGGTGAGCAATTGTTCCAGTCTCAAATATCTTGAAGCCTTTAGGTCTAGCTCTCATTTCATCGACTTTGGCCAACTCTCCTGTCCCTATTAAAGAAAACCATCCTTATAGCATAATGTTACCTCCACCATCTCTCACTCAATGTTGGTCTCAATTAATCAAAAAATATAACTCCATGTTACAAACTTTAAGCATCACTTCTTATACATTTTGTCATCTCAGCATTGTCCCCATTCTACCAAGTTGGTAACTTGCGAGGGCAACTGGTTGCACTGGATTTTATTTTGGGGTATTCAAGTAAACAGGGCTGAATATTAATGCCGCCACAATTTTTATATTTGTCAGTAAAACATTATACACGATCCCAATAAAATGTGTAAATCACTGCAAGTCTTTTATAGTCTTTATCTAAGCTTTGTCCTTTTATTTGACACTTTGTATGAACAGTTTGTAATATAACCATTTTAGGACTCACTGTGATTTCATCTACGACTGCATTTCATTACTTCTTGAAAGTTGTCCATTTTATAAAAGTGAGGTAAATGCCTGGCTATATGCTTAATATTCAATCTAAAAAGTCTTAAGTGTGTTTACAACATGAAGTAGACTGGGAAGTGTTACAAAAGTAACATTTTTAGAATAAACAAGATGTACCTTGACCCGGTCGTACTGTTTATCAAGGTCCAGGGATGCAGCGTTCTCCTCTTTGGAGTCACTGCCAAAATCCTTTTCAGAAGTCTGCAAAGCATTTCCATTGGCATCATCATCCTCCATCAGTCCTTTGGCTGAGGTCTCCTCTGGCAAGTTCCCGTTCTCTTTACTTATATGGTCCGTCTGATCCAGACTCCTCGTGTTTTCATTCCCGATGTTGGATATCCAGTCCAGAAGACCTTCAATTTTGCTTTTACTCTCTTCAAGCCGTTCAACAGCTGCTGCCTGCTTAAACAGACCACACATAAGTAATGTTGATTTCCTGTGCTATAAATTGATATTTCTTTTATTTCACACAGCAGACATGGAAGGAACCTGAACCTTTTCGCTTTCCTGTTTTATGGCTGTTGTTACAACTTTTTCCAAATCCTTCCGGGACTCCTCAGCTCGCTCGTTCATAAGCTCAGCTTTGTTTTTGGCCTCCTCCAACTTTTTCTCGATTTTCACAATCTTATCAGGTGTCAGTTTGCCACGGTTTTCCTCCAGAAACTTCTTAGTGCTGATGATCACTTCATTTAAAGCGCTGGCATTCGTCAACACGTCTTTCTGCAGGGCCTTGATCATAACAATAACTTACTTTCAGACTGATCTGTGATTTTAGTTATTTCATTGTTGATGTGAAGCAAATGAAACAACATCAAACCTGGTGCTCATGTTGGTACTGTTGAAGATCAGTGACGTTCTCGGCATTATCAGCCTGCTGCTGATGACCGATCAGTCGGTTTTCAGTCAGAGTGAGATTATCACACACTTCCTCTAGCTTTTCAGTAAACTCCTTGTGCTTCTCCAGTAAAGTCTAACAAAAAGGAAAAAGAAAAATATGAAAGGTGATATCATCACTTAAAACCTTCAGAGGTAAATTTTATATGAAACATTATCTTCAAACAAACTTGAACAAGAAGAAGAAAGCTTTTGAAACACTCAGGCTTAACATGCAAAGAGTAACCTAAATCCAGTATGCTGTAAACATGCTGTTTCAAATTTTCCATTTGGTCGTTTGTGATGCCACTAAGGTCAAGAAGAATTTTTTTTATGTGTGTGCATGTGTGTGGGTGTCAAAGGTTTGGTGTGTGTAAAAAAAATTCCAATGATGCATTTAGTCCACTGGGGTTTGAGACCTGTGGAATATAAGCAGCACAGATGTTAGTCAGAGGCAGTGGCGAATACCAATGCATGCAATCATTATCAAAATATACAGGCTTTTATAGAAGAATCAATCAGCTCCAAATCCAAAAATAAACACTGTTAAAGGTAAGAACAATGTAAAAATGAAAATCATCAAACAAAAGCAAACGAATGTAAAAAAACAAATTGTAATTTAAACTAAAGGTTACATTGAGTACCAAAAAATGTCAATGTACGAAACACCCAGACTATGGTGGAGGTATGTTTTCCTTTTTTTTTGAAGGGACAACATCTCATTTGATCATTTATTAAATAAGTCTGAGACTGACAATAAAGACAATTGTATACGATGCTCGGCTTTAACTTAAATTTTGTATTTGGATTTTCAAAAGCCCAATAAAGGTAAACTGGACTGTGGAACTGAAGTGAGGGTTATGACAACTTTTAGCAAGTTGTGTATCTTTGACGTACAGCTTTTGTTATTAGCCAGTTCAAAGGACTATTTTTAGCTTGTAGCTTGCGTCTTAGGTCAAAGTTGTGTTTTGCCGATGTTTTTACCAGGGCACTCAGGTTTTATGCATCTCTTTGTCTCTGCTCTTATGTGTTTTTGATTTTTTTTTGCCAACATTGATGCCAACTGGATTTTTTCTGAAGTAATCATATCCTTGGCATAAAAATAAAACATCAAAAACTTTTTACAAGCAATTAGGGGCAGTAAATACACAGATGCATGCACATATTAAAAACCAGAAGAATACAAAATAGCCAGAATGTAGTGACTTGCCTTAATAGTTTTACAGAACTGTACTGTAAGATTTTTCTGAGATTTTTCTTGAGACATAAAAGTTGACATATAGACTTTTATATGCACATTGGAAATTACAACTATACAAATAATAATAACAGAAAATTATTATTTGTATTCTTTATTTTATTACTTTCTCACTCAGATTTTCACTCTGTTTTTACTACTGAAAAAAATCATACCTATCTTTTGCCATAATTGATGAAAGATGTTCAATAAGTACTTATTTTGTAAATTAAAATGTGTCATTTATTTGCTTAAAGATATTTCTCTATGTATTCCATATATTGTTTTAACTTTGATACAAATCACTACATTCTATGTCTATTAAAAGTTGTACTCTTTACTTCTTTTTCTAATTGCTCATTCCTAAGGCAGACCTCTTCCTGCTTTTCTTTCTCTTTGGCATCCAGCAGATTATCTAAGGCACTCCTCTGGGTTGCAAGCTTGTCTGTCTGCTCCCTGAATGCTCGATGTGTGCTGGTGAGGAACTTAAGGAGGTAACTGCTCTGAGCTGGGCTAAGAAACTGCGCATTCTCAGAAATGAAGCATTGGATATCAAATGTAATATCTTCCATTTTGAGTCTGGTTTCTTTTGAAAGAAGACTCTTTGTGTCCTGGAAGTGGAAAAAAATAACAGATTAGGGTGTTTTTTCCAGTTTGGGCTAATGTTTGAATGTGTCTTTGTTACTAGATTACAAAGGTACCATGTTTAGCTGACTTATATGTTTCAGCGTGTCTACATCACATGCGGTCAAATCCACATCCCACATCTCAGAGTTATTTTGAAGCATGTCTGTTACGTTAAGAAGATCGCCGAGATGTTTCTGGTATGTTGACTCCAATTGTGACTGGAATATACAGTTAAAATAGTTATTTGCTTGTTTAGCTGTTGCTTAATTTTATTTTTTTAGCGTTTCCTTTCTTAACACAGACCTTCTCTGCTTCCATGACTTGAATCAAAGAACTTTGCCTTTCTGCAGACATTTGGGAGACAGCAGCAAAATCTGACTCCAACTGCACATATGTGGAGGCCAAATCTTGGTGAATCTGTTTGGGAATTTGGTCGTCGTCAGCAGAGTTTAGGAGATGTTTAGCTTTCTCCAAATCCATTCTTAGGACACTGCTCAGTCTAGAAACCTCAGCTTCTAAAGACTAGAAGAAAGACAGTTTATGTCAACAAACCTATAAACAACATTAGCTTACTAAATAAAAAAAAATCTATGAAAATTGATAACATCAGTGTTAGATCATTCTAAAGAGAAAAGTTGGTACTTTCAGTGGTTTTATGCCTGACCTGACATTCCTCTAGCTGGATCTGCAGTCCTTCCATGTTGTGAACTGGGGGTGCCTGCATCAAAAGGTCTTTCTTTACATCTTCTACAACATCAGCATGATCTTGCAGTCTGCCAACACATTCCAGGTAATCATGAACGGAGAATAACTGTGGAAAATAAGAAATATATAAGTGTAAGAGCAACTTCCCTCCACATTCTTTTAACTTAATTTTCTCACATTACAAAATTAAAACTAAATGTATTCCACAAGGATTTTATGTGGTGTGATTTTATGTGTGGCAAAAACAAAGCATGGCATAGTTCTCCATATAAGGAGTACACATCTTTTCAATGTTTTAGTGCAAATCAGACTCTAAGAGTGAAGGATATTTGTAATCAGCATCTCTTATGCTGATACACATCTGTAGAATGTTGTGGAGGTGCTTTTCTTCAGCAGCTACAGCAAAGCTGGTCAGATTTAATAAGAAGGCATCAAAGATATAAATGCAGTCATGGAACATAAACTTCTTAAAAGCTGTGAATGTTTTGAAAGTGGGGCAGAGATCCATTTTCCAGCAGAGCCATGATCCTAAACATGAAGCCAGAGCTTGAATAACTTACTTAGATCAAAGCAAAGTAGCTCAATTAAAGTCCAGACCATAATCCAAATGAGAATATTCTGTCAGACCTAAAAAACTGCTGTTCATAAACACAAATCCAGTTTGACTAAGATTGAGTTAGGTGAGAACATTCTGTCTCTGGATGAAGAGTGAGTTGCAACTGTAACTGCAGCTTTAACAAAACATGTATAATTTCCTTCAATTTGGCCTATCACATAAAATCTTAAAACAATCTGTGAAAGATTGTAGGTGAACAAAAAACAAACTCTACCTCAGTTTTGACCTCTTCAGCTTTGTAGACGTCCAAGCTGTCGGATCCCCAAGTGGACAGTCGGTGAGCACCTTCAGCAGGATCCCAGATGCCTGGATCTTTTGTAAACTCTTCGTCCTCTCCCTCAGAGCTCTCCTCCTTGATGCTCTCCAACGTGCGCAGCCATTCCTCCTGAGTGTCACCCCCCAGAGCACTGCTCAGGCTTTCCACCATTTCTTGAAGAACTGAAAAGTCTTGGCTCAAAGAGACTGTCTTAAAAAGCTGCAGGAGCTGCAGCTGAATATTCGAAGGATTGTCCTGTTCTTTGATTTCACAGGCCTCATCTTCCTCACATGTCAGTTCTGAGCTTCTGGTGTCACTGCTGTTTTGATTCAGCATATCCATGAGAAGGCCTGAGGTACTGTTCTTATTTATTCCCTGAAAACTGTCTTTTTCTCTAAGTTGTAGATTGTCTTCAGTTTGTTGGATTTCCTCCTGCTCATCTACTAAAACCTTTACTGCTTTATAAAATGTGGACTGACTTGAGCAGCAAACAGAGGATGTAATGCTGCCATTAGGCAGATCAGCAGCTCTCTCTGATTGAGGATCAGATCCCAATCCTTCACTTTCAGGTTGCCTCAAGTGAATGTTTGAGGTTTCACATGTTTGATTCAAACAGGACCCATTTACATTATCATCGACTTTTTCCTGCTTTGACACTGAAATCTCCACAGCCTTGCTGGAGATCATGAAAGTGTCATCATGCTGCTTCTCTGAAGAAAGCCTCTTCTTGTTTGTTTGAACATTAATTTCATTTCCATAATTACTGTTTGGCTTTAATGTATGTTTGATAGTCTTTGATGGATCTTCCACATCACATTCATGACTGGAAGGAGGGGTGTTTGATTGCTGTGCAGGTGTGTCACAAAGAGAAGCATGCTCTCTCTGAGAGATTTGACTACAAACAGGTTGAGATTCAGTCCTTAAATCTCTTGTTAAATGAAGCACATCTGGCTGAGGTGATGCACATGTGCCGGCAGCTCCTGCATGATTCATTTCACTGACGCCTTCATCTGCTGAAGCTGAAATAAATGCACCTTCAACTAAATTCCAAGAGGGAAAATGATGAAGACTCTGAGCTGGCTCACTGTTTAAATATGAGCGAGCAATGTTTGTGTCGCGTTCTGTTTCTAAACAGAAATCATTGCACAATGATGCAGTTGTCCCTAATTCACTCTCACTAACAGCATGAGATTCTTTTTGGAAGTCATTCCCTTCAATGAAAAGCTCATCAATGGGCTGACTCTTAGATTTATGAGAGCAACATGTAACAGATGCTGCATGCTGAGGCTGGCTTTGTGAGTCAGTGCTCATGACACTTATATTCCACAAGTCTGACTCCTTCATAGGAGCAGTGTACTCTTTGACAAAACTGCGGACATCAGTTCCACCTGTCAGCTGCCCGTTGAGTGAAAGTGAGTCAAAGTCTTTATCCATCAAAGGCAGAAAATCAAAGTCTCCAGAAACAGGAATAAAAGATGAGGGTGAGATCATCTTGGACTCATCACCACAGTGTTTTTGATTACTCTTTGTTCCTGCACTTTCTTCTTTATCAGCATCCTCAGTGTCTTTATTGTCTTCCTCATTTGGTAAATCAAGCGCCATGACAGTCGCTCCCCTAGTCGTCTGCAGCTGCACATTTTCAGCTCCGTACATCTGACGGAGCTGTAGATGTGTAGATGTCACAGTGTGACCCTCAAAGGTGTCAGAATTGATGTTTTCTCCAGAGAAAGAGCAGGATTTTAGCTCCATAGCAACTGGCTCAGTTTCACCTAATTCAAATTTCAATGCATTGCTATAAGTAATAGTGCAATCAGATTTCAAAGAGTTCTCCTGACAAATGTCTGTTTGTTCCAGATCTAACAATGAGTCTTCATTGAGTCCCAACACACTGATTTTTTCATCTGACTGCATGTTATTTAACTCTGGTACAGCCTGTACAGCCATAAAATTCTTTAGAGATCCCAAGGGCTCAGTAAAATTACCCTCTTCCTCCACTTGGTCTTTATGAACCCAAAAGGTACAGTTAAAGTTGTTCTCACCTTCAATCATATCAGAAGAGCATAACAAGTCAGATTGGGTTATATCAGCATTTGTTGATTTTCTGCATAGTGACTCAGCATTGCAATTTGGCAGAGTCTCTTGATCAAATTTTACAGCAGAATCATAATTAAATGTTGAATCAGCATTTTTACTCTTTGCAGAATATGAAGTCGGAGGCACTGGTGTCTCGAGAGAAGCTGTGTCATCAAGGCTGTTACTGTCAGCGTTCCCGGGGCCACACTGGAAACGCTCTGTGGCCCGTTTGAAATGAACAGTAGTTTCCCTGTTTACAATAGGTTCAATGCCATTAACCTGTGAGAGTTCATAAGTAAAATCTCGTTTCAGAGGTTGAACATCAGTGACAATTTTTTCTTCAGAAGTCACTGCTTTATTATCCAGACAGACTAAATTATTCAGTTCTGATTCATGTTGAGAGTTTTCATCAGGGGTAGTTGGGCAATTGATATTATTGATAAAATCAAAATGATTCTGTGAGTTTTCCATTACTTGCTCTGTTTCCTCATTTATGAGCAACATTTGTACATCTGCCTGTTCTGAATCACAACTGGAGTTAGAAGTAAAGTGAGTAAAATTTTGAAGAAATGTTTGACACTGACTGTCGAGAATCAAAATCCTCTGAGCTGATCTCAGATCGATGAAGCTGTTCATCATCAAGTAAGAGATGAATATCTGCTCTGCCTCTGATGGAGAGGGAGAGGTCAGATCTGAAACAGCTGCAGAATGATGCCATCCATCCACTGAAAGCTTTTTATACATGAGCCATGATGAATAAGTCTCATGAAGGTGCTCAAAGTCAGGCAGTGAGTCAGGAATTTCAACAGATCTCACTATGTCTGCTGTGCAGTTGTCAATCAGACCTTTTTTAGCAGCAGAGCTGATTTCTATTATCTCTGAGCTCCCTGGAATGTAAATGGCAGCTATCTTTCCTCGACTACTGAGCAGTGTGCTGGTGAACTCACTGGTGGTGATTTGATGGTCATGCAGTAATGAGTTGTACATAATTTCCCCAGTAGAGGGCAGCACAAGTCCCATAAACTGCTGCTGGTGTCCCAACACTATGAGGGTGCTGCTGGAGCTCATCAAATCACACTGAACTGCTACATCCACCCTCAGATCGTCATTGTTGTGGAGATCCCCAGAACAATCATCGCACCTTAATGTGGTCACTTGATCACTTGAACCTGACTCACCCTCAGACCTCAGCGGGTTAATTTTCCTCCCCGAGGGAGGTGATTCATTTTTACCAAGGCACCTAGGAATGAGGCCACAAACTTCATTAAGCTTGAGCTCCTCTTCAGGCTCACAGAAAGACAAACCATCAGAGATTCTCATAACTTTCTGCCTTTCCAGAATTTTTAAATAAGTAGAGGCAGGAATCAACCCACACTGAAAAGCCTTCTCTACCATAAGCGTGTCTCCTGTGTAGGACACATTCAATCTGTCACCGATCTGGTTTATCTTTATTATCCTCATGTACAGATCCTGACTGGTAGAAGCCTCCCTAGTTGCTGCTATATCACTCAGAGACACAGAGGAAATGTGTGAACTTTGTATGCACTTGCTTGATTCATATCGGGGGGAATGTTGCAGTGCTGATGTGTAGATGTGATTTTTTTGGACACTATCATCCCAGTCCAGTTGGACATGAGGCTCAGAGGAACAGAGGCTGCAGTCTGTGAGTGTATCTGGGAGAGCAGCAGAAGCAAAGTGATCATACACTTCTCCTGTGGTTCCAGCCCTGGATGTCTTTAAATCCTATAGAAAAACAGAAACACAGCCAGTAACTCCACTAGCCTTAACTTCTACATACAATACCTTGGAAAAGTATTAATACTCCTTTGAATTTTTCACATTTTGTCTCACTATAACCACAAAAATTATTGTTTTTTTTTTGGGGGGGCGGGGGTTATGTGATAAATCAACATAACTATGAAGAGGAAGTAAAGGTTGCATTGTTGCATTGAGGATTGTGGTTATATAACAAGATGTTACAAACTTCAAGGGGTAAGAATATTTTTTTAAGGAACTGTATGTGTTCTTTGTAAATATGGATTAAAATATTTACCAGAAAGACAAAATCTATACTCACCATCACACAAACATGGTTAAAATATTGTGTGCAGAAGAGCAAGACTGCAACAGGGTTACAACTGGAGAGTGACACACAACACACTGAAAGCTAACATGCGTTTGCGGTGTCCGACATCTTGCAAAAAAGAGTGTAGTTAGTTAGTTTACACACTGTAAGGTTAAAAGTCAAGTCTGTTTTGACACTGAACCCTACGAGAGCTGAAATACACGGAGAATCTTTCAGACCAAAGCTGGCACAGTGAAGCATGTTTACAGCATACTCAGATACTTTGGACTCCAGCTAAACACATATCATACCAGAAGTGCAAGAGAAAACTGCTCCAACTATAATAAGGAAAAGCAGATCATGTTCATTCATGCACCTAAACATCAGGAGGGCATAGTAGCACACATTTGCAACAGATGCAGTCAAACATAATGGCTAGAACCCAACCTCATCTGCAGAGGTTGTTTGATCTGAACACTGCTGAGAGATTTCACTGTAGGCCTGAGTGAGAGCATTCAGCTGCTCCTGGGTCTTTATCCTGTCCTCCTCTGTCATCCTGTGAAAAGCAAAACATAGAGTGAAAGTGAAGAGCTGAGTTTCCACAGTGGAGAAAGTTTTATAGATGCAATGTCAGAGTATTAACACTTACTTGTCACCATGTTTGTTAAGCATTGTTTGTGTGGCTCTCAGTGCTTCTGCAATTTGCTCCTTTTTGGAAGCCACTTCTTCAACTGAGACCTAAAAACATCAAATGGGTAAATGTTTACATGTCATATAAAGCAGTCTTTGTTTGTGTAATTAACCAGAGAATATGATAAACTGCAATATAACACAATTATATGTAAGATTTGGGGTTTAAACTGTTTAAATATTACTGTGTAAGTGTTATTAAGATGTAGCAATCAAACACAGAAAGTTTCATTTGATCAATACTGATTACTAATCAGTAGGTCAATAATTTAAATGTGATTAAAATGAAAGAAAGAGCCTATAAATGTAATAATCAGCATGTGCCTGCTGATTGAATCCAAAACAAAATCATCTAAAGATAAGTGACGTTTTATTGTAACAATGGTGAAAACTATGTACTTTTTTTTATTTTTCTTTGGATTCAAAACAAATATTTCTATCAAAAACTTTAACACTTTACTCTATGTTTTATAGTGATTGCTCCAGTACTGAATGTCGGTATTCCCAATTTAAAAAGAAACATTGTGCAATATCTAAATTGGAGCCTGGGCCTCAAAGAAAATTGGAAATCATTAGAACCTAATCATTGTTAGGTTCCTTTTGAGTTGTAATTTATGATATGTCTCAAAGCAATGCACAAACATATTTTAAATCTCTGTCACAGACACAAAAAGACATAAACACTGATTAAAAGCAGAATCAAAAATAATCTTAGAATTTAGCTAATAATCTTGTATTGAACAGTAATTACAAAGGGCCAACCACGATGTTTGTATCCTCGCAAAAAATAGGTCAGTCATCCAATGCATTTTGTTGGTAAATTAAAATAATGGCTGCTATGAATTAATGGTACACAAAGATTTTCCTAATTTTATTCATTAAAACAGGTCCAGGAAGTTTTCAAAGCCTCGTCATCATTTTTCTTTACTTTTTTTTATAACTCAACGTTATTAACAAATAATTGCTTTTAGGTAAATCACCATTGCCTCCACTATTAACATGCCCTCACATTTATTATGAAATAAATAAGAAGTAAAAACGTAATTTGTACTATTCACTTTTTAGAGTTTTCATTCCTTCATTACACTCAGCTATTTTTATTTGAAATGTGTTTATAAGACTAATAATAATTGGGAGTGAAAACATTCTCATATATATATGAGTGCTTGTGCAACTTATGGAACTGTTTTTATTGTGTAGAAGTTGATTGGATTAATCCAGCATAAAATCAAATTAATATTATTAAACAAGTGTTAACCCAAAAGAGGTTACTGAAACCACTAATAACTTATGTCTGTGGTTTTTATTGTAAATCAACAAGAAGGATACAGCTTAACATATACACGAGTTACCTGGTGTTTATTTGAGGCATCTGTGTTGGCATTACTATCTTTCAGAGCATTCCCGTCATTGTTAATGGTCCGCTTCACATCGGACATCCAGTGCAACAGTTTGCTAACTTTATCACTGTGCTCTCGCTTCTCCTCATCAACAGACCTCTAAAATTAAAACAGGCAGGCGTTCAGCAGGACTCGTCATTTTTCAAATAATCAATGCTGTTAATAAGAAAAGTAAGTTATTTACAACTTGGCCACAAAGCAGAAGAACTGCCTATATCAAACATAGCAGTAAAATATCGGCGTAAAAAAACAACAAAAGGAAAAAAATATTGAAGTCACATTTTCATATATCTTTTACAGATGTTTACTTAAACGCACAAAGATAATGAAATGCTGTTTTGGCTCCAAATGCATGAACCTTTGCAGCCTCCAATAACCTCAAACCAGTGTGGCAGTCAAACACACTTCTTTCCAGTGCCTCTTTGAATGTGATTCGTCTCTTTGTCTTGGGACAGGTGAGGCTTTGAGCTTGGAACTTCTCATCTTTGAGCAGAGTGGCTGTAGTCTTGTCGACAAAGTTGCTTTGAATCACTTCTTCAAGACAGACTCTGTCCTTTGTGTCAGGATTTATCAGTCCACCGGTCAACAGCTGAAATTCAGCGCAGCGGAAACCCACATCCTTTTGGAGGAGATTTTCTTGAACAGCCTGGAAAACAGACAAAACCTTCCCAGTCTGAGGGTGGGTAATACCATTGAATGCCTCTTCGAACTGTTGGAGCTGCTGCTTTAGAGCCTCGTCTAAAAGACCTCTTTTCAGAGCGTCAGAGAGTGTATGTTTCTCCCCAGTTGAAGGGTCGCAAATTCCCCCCGTGCAGGCCTGGGACTCTAACAGTCGTAATGCCGTTGCTCTATCAGTAACGCCCTGCTGAAGACCCTGAAGAACTGAGAGCCTCTTCTTCCTAGTGATGTCCCAGAGACCAGCAATGGGACTACTGACATCTTCTACTACAACCCTTCTTGAAAATATGATGTCTGCAATCTCATAGATGCTTAAAAGACCACTGCGGTAGCTTTCAAACTCAGACATTTCAAGAAATCTTTGACTTAAAGCAGATTCTAGACAAAGCTGTCGCCCACTTCGGGCATCTGTGATAAAGTGACGTGGGTTTCCACTTGGGTCAACCAGAGAGTTTTCCTGCCAGTTGCTTTCCTGCTGAGACAGGAACAGATAGGTCTTCTTGTTGATGTGTTTCCCCTTGAAGGCTTCGTACACTGACATTTCTGATCCACAGCTGCTGTTGACGACAGACATTCTATGAGGACTCATGGGAGATGTGTTTGTCAAGTGTCTCTCCCCAAACGGGACAAGAAACACACTGCCATTGATGTCATATAAGCAGGTCTTGAGTATTTCATCGTAGTATGCCCTCTGTCCGGTGTCAGGGCTGTGGAAACCTTTTGGGTTGCTCACTGGATCATGCAGACTCTGCAGAGTCTCTTTGTTTAAGAGACCGTCATTCAATGCAATAAAAGTTAGGACTCTCATTCCTGTTTCTGGGTTAAATAACCCTCCTGAAGAAACCTGGACCTCAAGTATCTTCTTGCCTTTAAATCTATCTATAATTCTCTCCTCCATTGCCTGAAAGACAGAAAGTTTTCTGCCCTTACAGATGTAGCCACTAACAGCTTTTTCTGCTTCCTTCAGTTTCTCTTTCATACTTAGATCTATGATGCCTTTCTCTAGCGCCTCTGCAACAGACACTGTTTTTCCTGTAGCTAGATCCACAAGACTGCCTGTTGCAGCCTGAGCCTCGAGGAACTCAAGAGCGTATGTCTTCGCAAGAAAGCCCTTTTCAGCTGCTTCTAGGAAGGGCGTCTTTTTCTTACTCGACTCTACATAAAGTCCAGCTACCGTGGCAGGTTTATCAGTGTGATGAACAAGTGATGCTTGCACTTCTTCAATGGTGAGGAGGCCCATCTCTAACTTTCGTAAAACCCCCTCATCCAGAAGTTTATGCTTGATCCAGTAATGAATGGAAGGACTCCCAATTAACTCCTGGTGCTTCTGGGAAGTGGAAATGCCCTGTGTTACATGAGATTTTCCTGTACTTTTCTCAGATGTGATTATGGCTTCATGAGTTTCTCTGACTTGGTAAGTGCCTGTCTTATTGATGTTAGTTTCATTCTGCCTTGGGTCTTTAAGTCCACATAGAGCCATGTATCCCGACACTTTGACTGAGCTGGGAAGATCAGATGAAATTTTACTTTTGTGAGCAATGTGCTGCAGATTTTTTGCTTGAATACTGGGGGTTTCGTAAAGAGAGGCAACTTCCTTGACTTGCTTAATTCCTTCGAGAACGTTTTCTCTCTCCATCATCTCCATCTGTAGATGTGACATTAGAGGAATGGTTAAGTTATGAAAGACAAAAGTTCACTTTTAAAACTAAAATATTCACAGTATTAAATTTCATTTAAATTAGTAAAATATCTTTAAATTTCACTCAGCAGCTTTCTTCATACCTTTTTAATACTGAGAGTTTCATCCTCGATTCTGGTCGTTGCTCCTTCAATGACTGTCGTTATTTTCTTCTCCACGGTAACATTTGTCGTCAACAGATCAGCTTTGATATTTGCCACTTTTGGATGGACGGTTTCAGTCACCGCTCCTCTCAGAGTCGACAGAGTTTTCTGCAGGTTTTTCACCTCTCTGACATACAGTTCTATTTGTTCTCGTAGGGCTCTTGCTTCATTTTCTTTCAGTGACAGTTTGTGCTCACTATCTGACAGCTTTTGTTCAAACTTTGCTCTTTCAATTGACTGTTGATTGCAGAGGCTTTGCAGAGAACTTATTTTAGTGGCAAGTTTCAGTTTATCGTCCTCAAGTTGGGTAATCTCAGACTTTGCTTTAAACAAGTCTCGCTCGAGCTTTGTTCTTTCTCGCTCCATTTTGAACTGAAGTTCCTTGTCCATATGTTGCCTTGATTCTATTGTTGTGTGTTGCAAAGTTTTAATCAGTTTTACATCTTGCTTAAAATATTTGTTGAGTTTCTCTGATAATTCTCCGCTTTGTGATTGTTGGCCTTCCTTTGCAATCTCAGACTGCAACAAAATCATTTTCTTCTCAATTTCTGCCTGCATAAGTGACAGCTGCCTCTCGTAGCCTTCTTTCTGGAGCTCAAGTTTACCCTTTAGCTCCTCTAGCATCTTCTTACATTTCTCCAGCTGTTCCTCCATCTGCTGGGACCTTAGCTGAAGAGTAAAGTTTTCTCTTTGCTTTATCTCTGCATCTGTTTGGGTATGTTGCAGCTTGTCTTTTAGCATTCTGAGTTCTGTTCCCAGAGAAAGGTTTTTTTCCAGAGCCTCTGATTTCTCCCTCTTCAGGATTGTATTTTCACGTTGTAGATTTGATTGGGATTTGTCAGAACCGGACATGATTTCTTTGATAGTTAGATTGTGTTTCTGAATTTCAGTCTCCAGCAGAATAATTTTAGATTCTTTCGATTTTCTTTCTTTTGCCTCTTGAGCCAGTTCATCTTTTGCTCTTTGCATTGCGGAGCTAACCTCTGAAAGTTTAACATTCAGACTCTCTACCTTCCTTTCCACTGCTGCCTTGTCACTCTGAAGCGTATAAATTTCCTGCTTTAGGTTTTCTATGACTATTTCAGAGTTGTTTGTTATTCCTTTAAAGCTGTGCTTGTGTTGTAAAAGTTCTTCTTCTAGAGCTTTAAGTTTATGCAGATGTTTCTGACTCTCATCAGATTCTTTTTGCAGCTCCACATTTTTTTTCTTCAGCATCTCGTTCAAATCATTTATTTCAGCTTTCTGCATGTGAACTTTCTGATTTACAACGTTTTTCTCGGCAAATGCAGATTGTAGTTCTAATTTCAGATTTGCTATTTCGTTCTCATAATTTATGACTTTTCCATTTTGGGACTTTAATTTCTGCTGCAGATCAGCGATGGTCTTTGTCTCCTCACTATGTTCTTGCAATTTAATTTGAAGCTCATGAATGGTCTGTGTTTTCTTACTTAGCTCCTCGTCAATAATTCTAACCTGAGATTTAGCACCCTCTATCTGTGACTTGAAGATTTTAATTTGCTGGTCCTTGCTCTCAATCTCCATCATCACTTGATCGAGTTTGGCTTTCACATTCTTGGCATTCTGCTCCACTTCTACATTCATCTGCTTGAGCTGATCGATCTTCCTCTGCAGCTGAGACGTAACGTTTTCACTCCTCTGAAGTTCTGCCTCGAGGTTCTTGTATTTGATCTGCAGGGCATGTTCAGATCTCTTTACCGTGTTGCTCTCATCCTTCGAGATTTGAAGCTGTTGTTTCCAGCTCTCCACCTCGTTCTTTAAAGATTTTATCTTTTGTTCAGAGAATGATCTTTCTTTTTCCAGTGACTCTATTTGGATCTGAAGACTTCGAATGTCACTATCAGACGAGACGTTCATCCTCATCAACTCATTGCATTTTGTTTTCAGCTGATCTATGGCTGACTGTTTGGAAGCTACCTCTTCCTCTAGGTTGTTTATCTTGTAGGAGTTCTCTTGCTCTACAGAGCTTCTCTTCTGCAGCTCCGATTGGGTGATCTTCAGCTGCTCTTTAAGGCCTTCTACTTCAGTGGTTTGGAAAAAGTTGCTTTGCTCCAATGAGGACTTTGCTCTCTGGAGAGATCTGATTTCTTCCTGAAATTCAGAGATGGATTTTTTCATGTTCAGCATTTCCTGATGGAAATCATCTGACTTCTGTCTAGTCTGGGCCCGTTCACCTTCCATCTCCATCTGCAGTTTTTTCAGTCTGTTGTTGCTGTCATCCAGAAGCTTTTTATAGCTTTGTGCTTTCTCCTCAGCCATCTCTGCTTTTTTCTGGACCTGAGATAGTTCATCCAGTCTCTGCTGCAAGACATCATGCATTCTGTCTGCAGATCCCTCGAGTTGGGTGCCCAGTTCTGATTGGCTCTCAAGTCCCAAAGACTCTGCAGTCTGATCATTGCTTTTAGCTGGAACTTCACTCTGCAACTCCCCTGCTGCTAAATCTACTTCCTGTGCATTTGTTCTTCTTTGTAGGCTGGAAATCTGTGCATCATTTTCTTTCTTTAAGACTTCCTCGAGTTTCTTCTGAGTCAGAGAAGAGGTGGCCTCCGACTGCTCCATTAAAATTTTGGTGTGGTTTAATTCCTGCTCGAGTGCAGCTTTGTTTTTAATCACTATGTCTAACTTAGTGTGATACTGATTGACATCATGCTCAAGCTTTGCTTTCTGAAAGTTTAAATCCTCAACGATCTTCTTTTGTGTTACTAGTTCTACTTCCAGCTTCTCCACCTGTGCTTCCCTTTCCATAAGCAAAACTTCCTGTTCTTGGATCCGTTCCTTAAGTTGTCTAATTTCTACTTCCCCTCTGGCTTTTTGGACCTCCATACTCTCGGTCCTTTTTGCATCCTCTGTTCTTTCGAAAGCCCTCCTGTTCTACAATGCAAAAAAATGAGTCATCCACAGATTCACATTTAAATAGACATGGTTACCTCAAATATGCAACTATACTCCTAAAGAATCTCTCCAAGAGTTTGAGATTTAAATATATATATATTTATGAGAGAATGCTAATTTAGTTCATATTGCGAACAGTATCTAAAAATTATTTAATAGATTATTGATTATTCTTGTTAAACTAGTAAATAGATCATCATACACATGTTTCGCCACCCATATTTATTGGAGCAGCAGAATCTCACACTGGACAATTTAGAAAAGTAGCAGCCTTTAACTTGAATATTTCAGTCAATGGAATAGAATGTCACATTAATAAAAAAGGAACGGTGTAGATAAAAATGATAAATATGAGTCTTTCATATAAAATCTCTAAAATGCAAATGCTATTAGAAGCTGCTTTACAAACTCCTAGAGAGATTTTTTTTATTATTTGTTTCTGTCCAAGAATGCTTGAGATGTTTCTACCCACTTCACCATCACCAGCAGACATGCAGCTATTTTACACACTTATGCACTTTCTTTGCTTCTTTTGCTCAAGGAAGCAAATTCTCTTTGTCAGCATGATGAGCCTGTGAGTCAAGAAGTCAAGTTGGATGAGAAGTAAAGCAAATAGAAGATTTGTGAACCTAAATATCATGCATCTTATTTCAGAAGAAAAGACAAAAATGGCGTCAACATCAGGAGAACAAAAAAGGCCCCAGAAGCTGCAAGAACCTGAGCAAATACAGAACAGGATGCATTTTTTGAGCATTATAAATAAATGTTATTCTTAAATTGAAACCAGCTCACCTCCTCGTCTTCGGCTCTTTTCAGCGTTTCACTGGCAAACTTCACATACTGGGTCATAAGAGTCACAAGAGCAGTATAGCGGGTTCGGAGGTCCATGAACTGCATGAAATGAATCCAACAAAGATAAATGTGTGAATGTGCAGAAAATACAAAAGCAAAAAATATTTTGCACTGTAAATAAAATTCAAATCTAGTCTTACCTCCTGCTGAATGGCATCAGAGGAGCTCTGTATTTTCCGCTTTTTAAGAGGGGACTTGTGTTGGGAGTCAACCATCGCTCTGAATGTCATTAACTGCAGCTCATAATCCTGGAATTTTAAACGAAATTTTAAAAGTTAGTTGAAATAGTTCTAGTAAATGTCAAGAAGATAAGTTTTTAAGTGTTACCTTCGCAAAATCAAAGAAAGTCTCAAATTACCTTAACAGCAGATGAGTACTGCTCCGAATACTTCTGACACTCATCGATTCTGTTTTGCTCTTGTTCCATTTCAGCAACAAGAACCTAAAAATAACACATATTTTAGGACCGAACACTATAAAAATAGATAGGTCTTATTGTGAGAAGGGGACTTCAGTTCTCTCTTACTTTCTGTTTGTTTAATATCTCAGCAAGAGCCTTGCTATCATCAGGTTTGTTTTCTTGGGCTTTCAGCTGTGCCGTTTCCAGTTCTGAGATCCACTGATCCACACTGCAGTAGGAGTCTCTGTAGTGTTTCAGAGACTTGCTGATACCATCAAGGTCCCGCAGCCTGAAATTGTTATAGGAAATCTTCATGAAAAATATAAGAGCTCTGCACACAAATCATGTGATCAAATGAATTTAAGAAATAAAAATGGAGAGAAAAAGTGAAACTGGTTTGGGATCAGAATGACTATATTCAGCTGGCTAGCCGGTCAAAAACTCAAAAATTATGTTTTTTAAAATGTTTTATATGACAATTAAATGGATTACACTAAGCACTATTTTCTCTTTTTTAAGATTTTGAGGGTTTAACCTGTGTAACATATAAAGTGCTAAATTTGTGTACTGTATTTTGGAAATCCAAGAATCAAGTCCTACAATCCTTTGTAAAAACATAGGCTGCTGTTATATAAAGCTACTTTAGCTGCACTAAGGTAGCTTTACAAGACACTAAAACTAGCTAAATATGAGAACTCTGCAATTGTCCCTTTTTTTTTTTTTTTTTAATGTAAGGATCTTTCACACAAAGCCATGACATAATCTTTTATCCAAAAATGAACAATTAAACGCTGGAATCTAGAACAAATGCCTGAATGCTGTTCTTACATCTTTCATAAAAGTATTTGAAGAAAAACCCAAATCATGTAAAATCGATTTTGGCTGGTCAAAGCTCTACAAAAACGGAAATTTGATTTAGAAAGTTGTGGCAAAATTCTGATCAGTGCATCTCTACACAAGACATGCAACAAAACACACATCCTGCAAACCTGCTATCAATCTGGGAATGAATGTTCTGCCATCTTTCACTCAGCTGATCCGCCCTCTCCTTGTGCCAGTCCAGGTCAAAGTCTCGCTCGTTATGGGCTTTAAACATGCGATCACTGATGACGCGAGCTTTCTGCAGCTCATCCTCCATGTCGTGGAATACTTCCTGCCTCTCGTCGATCTCCGTCCGCCATTGCTACAAACAGAAAAATGGATAACTGCTTAAAACAAACTGTCACAGTGCAAGCAGAATGTTTTTATATTTTTAAAAATGTAGCGCTACCTTAAGTGTAGAAATCACACTTTCAATGGATTTGACATCCGAGTTGATGGCATCCTCTTCATATAGTTTGGACTCATAGGCTTTAACGAGAGACTCTGCGCTCTGACTGTGCTTCACCACCAAACTCACTGTTTTCAGCCTGCAAAAACAAAGAATCCACTTCAGTTCAACCATTTTCCATTAAAAAAAATATCTCCTTTGCATGCAATAAAACACCGTTCTTACTTGTCCATATAAATAGAGGACATGGAGTACACTTGGCTCATGCTCTGAACAAGGACAGAAAGTTCAGAGGAAAGCGTGGACACAGACGGAGAGCCTGCAGCCTGTCTGAAGAACTGCTCGCACTTCTCCCTCGTGACATCCAGATCGCCCTTCAGCCTCTCCAGCTCAGACATCTTCCTCTGCACAGCAGAATGTAGAATGTTATGAATAGCTGCATCATATATGTGCCTATTTATGTAAGAAGGATAAAATAAAATACTAATTTGATTACCTCGTGTTCAGTGATGCGCTGCAGACTCTGCTCCAGGTCATCTCTCTCCAATGGTGATCGGATTTGCCTGATTAGGTGTTCCTCGTGGGATTCCAGGTGCATACGGATGTTGCGGATTTCTGAGATGTAATGATTGTACACCGACTCCTCGTGTTCTTCTGTTGATAAAAAATATTAACAATAAAGAATAAAGATATAATTAATTAAGAAAGGACTTTTTTGTAATTAGTAGTGTTTGACAGAAACCATGTAAAAAAACAAAAGAAATTATGTGGGATATACACCACTAGGTGGCGGCATTATCACAGTGTAAGTCAAGTTATGGCTCATCAATTGCAACCCTGACTTTTATTGGTTTAAAAGTAAACTAATAGACACATTTCTATGTTAAAAAAGTATAAATTAGGTAATTGTGCAAAATCGCAGTCTTAATTTATAGCTTAAGGACCAAAGTGCCTCTGCTGGAGGCTGGGCTGTTATTAGGAGAATTGAAGGCTTGCCTCTCTCTGCGGATCTGAGCAGTTCCTGGTAGTACTCCTTACAGGCTGCCACGTCTCTTTCCAGCTGTGCACAGTCTGCCACTGTAAACACCTCTGACTCTTTGCTGTCCTCCAGGAACTCATCGAAGTGGGACTGGAGGTTGCTCAGGACCTGCTGATGCTCGCCAGGCAACATCGTCTTTATCTGAAGTTGTTTCAAAAATGAAAGCATTACAAATCTCTGAGTGTGATCATAAACTAAAGCTAATTAGTGATAATTATTATCAGTGAGTGGGGGAACAAATATCTATAAATACCGAGGCTACGTTCCAGTTGCGGATGGCCCGTATGTCAGCCATTAGGTAATGCCAGGACACAACACTCTTCATGTTGACATGGGAGCGGTGCCACAGTGTCAGGACATTTTGGTATAACTGTTCAGTTCTGCGGTAGAAGAGAAGCGATTTATATAATGAATGCTTTAGGAAACTCTCAACTACACAAAATGGATCCTAGCTTCCGAGCGTCTCACCTTGCTGCCAAGTCAACGGCCTCTCTGTTGGTTGGAGGCACGGTGAAACAAACAGAGGGAACCATGGCCTCATTCCCTGCTGGGTTGATGACTTTCCACTTGGCTCGATGAGAGTTGCTCACCAAAACACACTCATCATCTTTATCAATGGTAATCTGAAAGAGTCAGGAAACAGATACCGAAGAGATCTGTTACACAAGCTTCTAAATTAAATGGGAGTAACTGTGGTGTGATGTTTTTAAAACAACAATACCTCTATCTGTCGATAATCACATATCGCTCTGACAGGAATGGAGGACCTCAGGGGAACTTCAGGGTTTCTCGGCCGGAGTTGCACAATGTTTTTGGCCCTGCCCACTAACCCAGCGACAGTGCTACGGTACTGAAGTAGCTGCTCTTTCTCATCCTGAGAATACACACAAACAATATAGTTTGTACCATGACATAAAAAGATTAAAAAATAAAAAACATTTTTGTACTTTGCAATGCTGTGAGTAAAAACTTGACTGTAACATGACATTTTTTCTGAGAGACCAACGTAAAGTAGCATCATTGTAAAGTGGTAGAAAAAGTTACGAGTTGTGGAAACATTCAAAAGATCTCAAGCAGCACTTTTGCCTTTATGCAAAAGTGGCAAAAATAAAGCCATTGTTGAAAAAATTCAATAAGTGCTGCTAAACATTTGCAGAAGGTTATTTGGGAGACACTGAAAACATGTGGGAAAAGGTGCTCTAATCTCATTTATTTCCAATAAATGAGTTTGTGAAGAACAAACTAACTTTGTGCACTACCCTGAACACAACAGGGTCTGGTCACATTAAAAATGTGACCAGACGAAATGTGGACAAAATGTGGAAAACCTATTGTACTTTTTCATCTTTACACACAAATGCATACACTTCATATCAGTATTACCATGGACTCCTGAATGAGATCCTCCAGCCGGTGCAGGCTGCTTGATCGATCACAGCTGTATTTTCTCTGAATTGAATCTTTTAGGTTCTTAAGGTAGTCCATGGACACTTTGGTATCACTGAAAAACTTCATAGGGGAAATAAAAAGGAGTGTAAAAGTTAGATGTGAAAAACTAAATGAATAAATGGATTTCATGGGACAGTCTTAGGGAGCAACGCACCTCAAAATATACAGCATTTCCTTTAAGATGCTGTTCGACGCAGGAGCAGAGCTGCAAAATCCAACTCCACTGTGTCTGCATTGCAGCTTTATATGCCTGTGAGGAAGCAAAATAATCAGACATACTGGAAAACTGCATGTTAGAAACAACTTGTAGTTGTCTGCACAATTCCAGGCCTAAATACAGAAAATAGAATATTGGCCTCACTTCAATGGTTAGTCTGGCAGGGTGGTTCTTCAGCATGAGGCGCTCTGCCTTGTCCTGCACAGACTTAATGGTGTCCTCTTTTTCATCCAGCTCCCTCATCAGGTCCTGTGTAAAGACGTTAAGGTAAATGCCCCTGGTGCTAAGGCGTGGTGAAGGATCAGCTACGCCAGCGTCTCACATAATCTCACATCCTGCCTCAGTGCAGAGAGTAGAGGCAATCATTCAAGGTACCATTTAAACCCATTCCCTGAAATTATCTTTTCTGAATGAATGCGGTAAACTGATTTTTTTCTTTTTTCCTGGGTGCATGAAGAACCCAACAGGTTAAGACAGAAATGGCTTACAGCATGGTAGTCTCTTTTCTGCGAGATATTGCTGTTGCGATCACTCCAGTCGAAGGCGACCTCCTCTTCCTCTTTCTCGTTCAGCCAGATGAGCTCTTGAGTCGCCTGCGACACAAAGTCATGAAGGCTCTCCAGGTGGCTCTGCCGATCCCTCGAAGAGCTCTGAAATATTTCAAACAGTTAGAGTACGACTTTAAAATGGGAAAATAATCAAGCTGAGCTCTAGGGTCATACTCACCAACAGCTGTTCGTACTGCTTTTCGAGTTTGTTCAGTTTGTCTGAATATGTCAGCTTTAGTGGCATGTTCATCTGAATCTGGGAGGAAAACAATTTTGTGAATAAATAAATTTCATGCTTTACGTCTGTGAGAAAGTTTAAAAACTAACTCACTTCACTCAGTCGAGCGTCTTTGAGACTCATTTGAAATTCTTCAATGGCTCTGTGCACACTCTTGTGGTTGTCCAAATGCATTTCCACACTGGGCAAATCGGTTCCCCACTCTGAGCGCTCTAATTGCAACTAAACAGAAACCAAAAGAATGCAGTGAGTCAAAAAATTACATTTACAGCCTACATAAACAAAAAGGACAGAAACTGCTCACATGCATCTCCTCCACCCAGTTCAGGAGGTCCTGCACATATTTAAGGTTGACCTCCTCCTCCGCCATGCTGGGGTCTGCCAGTGAGGACTTCATCAGCGGCTTCCTGATCTGCATGTGCTTCAGATGCATGAGGTTACCAGGCTCCATGCCGCCCCCGCTTCCCATGTAGCTTGCCGGTGGCAGATTTGGCGTCAGGGAAGGGGTCAAAGGTGAGGTCAGTGATGAGTTGAGGCTCGGAGTAAGGCCGGAGGTGAACGTGGAGCCGGGGGCACCCAAACCCCCTGATGTGAGAGAAGGAGTAATTTCTGATGTAAAGCTGGAGTTAATGCTCTGTGGAAAGCCGGAGTTCAGGCTCTGCGTGATGCCAGAGATCATGCGCTTGGTTTGCTCTGTTGTTAGGGTGCGACCTTTGCTGTACACAGTGGAACACTCGGCTCTGAGGGCCAAGAGATCATCACGGAGTCTGGAGACCCTAAAAATATCAGAGGAAAGCAGTTATCGGTTTTAATTTATAGAAATTCTGACTGTTTTTATTATTGTTTTTAAATTAAAATAATATATATTAAATAAATGTTCATATTATTAATTAAAGTAATTCTACTTTTCACTTGTAAGACTAATGCCTTTCCTGCAGAAAAACTGAGTACTGCCTTTACTACAGCATGTAATATTTTAATTTAATTTTCAAAACAATTTTTAAAAACCTTTAATGTCAAACTTTATTAATTTGAACTCAATAATCTTACAATGCAAAAAGCAAAATATTACTAAGTTGTTGTTTTTTTTTTATTTCTAATGAAAATATCTTAGTACATGTCAAATCAAACAAAACTTACTTACAAGTAACTTTTCCTAAAATATAGGAATTTGTCTTAAGTCATTGATTCCTCAATACTGATGAAAAAGTACAAGTTATACATTAAGTAATCTGCCAGTGGAACAAAACATTTCTCCTATATTACAAGTGAAATAAACAGACAGTGGAACTATTACTTTTTCATCAGTATTACAGAATTATTGTCTTAAGCTCATATTTCTTGTTGAAAATTAACTTATGAGTTAGTGTTTTCTTACTTCAAGTACTAAGATATTTACACTAAAAACTAGACCAAAAATACCTAGTAAGATTTTGTGTTTTTGCTGTGTACAAGATTTTTAAATTATTATATCCCTAAGCAGAGTATCTTAGTGGGAAATTAGGATTCCCTTTGTACCTCTGAACAAGCTGATCCGCAAATGGGAATTTCCCATCCAGGAGAATCTGGATATCCACCACTTGTTGTCGGAGGATATTTTCACTCTCCAGCAAATAGCCTGCGACCTCAGCCTCGTTCATGAACTGAATCCCTGACTCAAGACGTTTTGTATCCTTAAAACGGGAAAGAAAAAAAAACAGACATTATCAACACCAGGAATAATTTTTTTTTATCAACCTCTGCTTTCACAAAACACTTACAGACTGCAGAGCTGATCTTGCCAGTGCCAGCTTATCTTCTCCATTAACACAGTCTCGCTGGACTCTATTGGCAATCTGCTGCAACATCTCAAGCCTGAAAAACATAGGAATATTCAAGATATGGACTACGATTGAAAAAAAAATAAAAAAAAATAAATAAATAGGCACACTTAAAAGCAACATGCTTTGTAAAAGTCAAGAAAGGAGAAAGTATTTTCACCTGGATCCATAGGCGAGGTTGTTATTGAGAAAGACCGAGCTGTTAATCTGCAACGGCTCAGTGAGGATGCTGTCACAGGAGCCAAAGCTCGTATTAAAGCTACTGTTGCTAACAGTAGAGGTCCTGCTCAAAAATGCCATTTTACTTCACATTTTAAGCAGGCATTACTTTTACCAGTGTACAACTAACCGACACTACCAATCAGAAATGAAGTCTGAAACCTTGATAGCCTGACTGCAAGCACTATTAGAAAGAACTGACAGAACCATTTCCAACCTTCTAACATTTATAGCGTTCCATTCAGGCGAGGGGTGTGTAAAACAAGCCACCCTGAAATGCAATCCCACTCCTTAGGGGATGAAAATTAAACAGCATGTTGGGACAGAGCAACTTCACAGGTAGCAGGACTGTAAGCACCACAGCCAAAAGAGCCACACCCAGAGCAGATGCTGCATTTTTTTTTTATGTTTGAACTACTGTGAACTGAACCCAAAGCACCATCTCCATAAAAACAATATTAATGCAAAAGAAGAAAAAAAAAAGAAAAGCAACTGGCACGTAATTGAGTTAGCTAACAACTGTTTTAAAACTGTTGTTTTTGGATAACTTGTTGACACAGCCATTTCTTTCCACATAATTTGACATGACAAAAAAATGAAAGAACAGCTGCACAAGGTGACAGAATGTTTTCTCTTAAACTTTGACAATGAGCTAAAACGTGTCGAGAATAAAAGCAGTCTTTCAAAAACATCTAAACAGTACAGATAAGATTGTGAGAATAAAGTTAAACTAAATGTTGACATTTTGTGCTATTATTGTTGTCTCAAAAGTGAGAACTTACAACACAGCATAGCTGCAGGTCATGAAACCACTTGAGACTGACTAGCTGAAAATCAAGTGGTATGAATATCTTTGCAAGGCACTACATTTGTGGGCGGATATTTCACACGTTTTTTCACATTCTTGTAAAACGCTAAAATGTTTTTCACTTTTGTTATTAAAACAATTTTTCAACCTCACTCTCATCATTCTGACTTCAAACTCTACATTTTATTTCACTCCCAGCATTATCTTATGAAATGAGAAGAATTAAATAAAATGTCTTAAGCGTATATTCATTAAGTATAAAATCTATTATGTATGTTTGCAAGACGTTTTGCAGATCACTCCATTACATGTTGAACATTAACATCTATGAATTGTGCTCACTGATGTGCATTTGTGCATTAAGTCTTGTGTTTTTACAGACCCGATGACTGTGCAAAAATATTAGAATAAGGGGATTTCTGCAAATCACACACAGGTGTCCAGCAGTGCCCTCAGTATCTAATTTCAGTAAAGACATTAAGAGGCTTGAAATATGATATGGGTGCACTCTGCCTGTGAAAACAACCTTACAGAGCAATACGCTAACGCCTGTAGTGTGCTTCAAATCATAAAGCAGCACATTAGAAAAACATTTTGTGAGTTTAATGCCTCATAATATAGTCATATAGTCATAATTTGACAATTTGGAACCAGGTATATAACCAGGTACAATTTGGAAACAGGTGTGTTTGTCTTTTGAGTAATTCACATTTTTAAGACCAAACTTTTAATAAATCTTGATGGGTCGGATTGAAAAAACAAGTGCTGAAGCTCTCACTCTCTGCTCATACCTTTCCAGTTCTGGCCGCAGGCTCTTTTCTCGCTCCAGCATAGCAACAATTAATTTACCCCATTCCTTCTCCACATCATTTGGATGATGGCTCGGGGGTAACTGAATACGTCCAAACTCGATCCACATCTGTGAGACCCACAGCAAAACCAAGCTTGTTATTGGTGTGACACACAATGAATGGCAATGAAAGTTAAAGAGAAAATAAAGTTGTTTTCTGTTTTCCATACCTCTAGCATTTTGTAGAGATTTTGGATTTTTGTTTTCTCATTTTCTTTTAGTGGTATTTCATGTTCTTTGAACTGCAGATACTGTGTATAAAGTGCCTAAAAAAAGAAGTCAGAAAGTGAAAATTAATCTGTTTAATTGAGGACAATGACCCTCTTATAGCATTTTTGAAAATAACCACCCCTCTTTGCAACTACCCTCACAACCAGGTCCACATATCCCCAAGGAATTACTCTCACTGTTGCAAGATATCAATATCCTACAGCTAATGGATGCTTCTTCTTTCCAAAATCCATCAACTGTACCTACAGCAGCAGACAGGGATCACATTATGCTGTTTGAAGAAGGCAAATAACCTTGACTGTTCAGATATCTTGTTGTATGCTATGTACTTCCATTTAACCAATTTTTTGTACAGTAAAAGACACAAATCTATCCATCCTTTTAAAACCTTACAGTCAGGTTTACTACTACTACTTTTACTACTACAACTACTACTACTACTAGTTGCAAGGTAAGTGCTACCAACTGCAATGTTGGAGTCCTAGTGGTGCCTAAAATTCATAAAATATAGAGAACCAAACCTTGAGTTCCACAGGATTGTTAGGGAAAGATCTATCTGACATAACGGTCACATTATGTTTTATCCACTGGCTGAGGTATTTGATCATGTTCTGGTACTCCACCCATTTGATATCAACATCCTGTTGAAAGACAGAGAGTCATCATCCATCAAGCAGCTGTCAACAGTTCTTTCCTTCATGTGTGTCAGTGCCATGAACTTACATTAGGACTTATTCCATCAACACCATCTGGTACTTTGGGGAAGGCGTCATACAGAGTTGAGACGTATGTAATCACAGACTTCTCATCCGGTGACTGAACATCAACATCTGATGAGCAAAGTTGAAACCAACAGGTTAGGAAAGACTATATAACATGCTGAGAACAAGTATGTCTTCTTTGATGGTTTTAAGGTAACTCTGGGAAATAAGTCTTTTACCCTGTGTGCAGTCCCAGCAGTGTAATAAGGACCCTGCATGCACTTTTATGAGTTTTTTTTGTGTGTGTGTGCGTGCGTGTGTGCGTGCATGTGTGCATGCGTGCGCGTGTGTGTGTGTGGTTTTGGAAACTGACGAGCTGGCAGGACACCCCCATCACTGCCCCACTGTCCAACCATGACATCGGCTGAACTCTCCCTCATGCTCACGCTATGACTACAGGAGGGTTAAACATAGTTTTGTACACATAAAGCTGCAGTAAGTAACTTTCTCTGCAAGTTGTCAGGTTCATCCTCTTTGCTTTCTGATACACTACAGGCCTTCCTCCACAACAGACCCTGCCATGAAAATGCAGGCTAGAAAGCATGGCCGCCAATCATGTCAGATGAATAGCTTTCCTGGTTCCTGGTTGTATCCTGATTGTATCTCTAATTGTATCTCCAGCTGCAACAAAACGGCAATTTTGAGCTTGAACAACGATTGGAACTCTGCGGGGAAAGGATGTGAGTAGCACTTCAATAAGAATGATGGACAGTGCTAAGACATTCCTCCTGGATCTGTTTGGTTGTTTCTGACTGGGAGCAGTGCATTTCTGCAGATCAGTGTAGGATCACTGGAAGGAGCCAGTGGAGCTTGATTTTTTCATAACAAACAGGTAAAAAACACATTTTTATGATAGTTACCCACTGCACTCTAAAGGTTGGATGAAAATTAGCTTCTCCCAGTTCTGAGATAATTTCTAACACAAAGGTATACGGGTCTTCACTATTATCCAGTGCACAGGGGACACTGTGCAGGTCTTACCCTCAGGGTCGAGCAGCTTGGCCACCCCCAACTGTTCAGCTACGGTAAACGCCTGCTCCAGATTGGAGCGGTTGGTCTGTGTCGACACCCGGGTCATGTCAACCAGATCTGGTCTGAAGTAAGAGGAAAAAAAGAAAGAAAAAAAAGGACGTGTCAGTTATTTAAAGTATGTTGAGATGAGTCAAGCTGGAAAACTCAGATAGGTAATAAGTATTAAACAAACATATGGAGCATAGAAGAATAAAGGTTAAGCCCATTTGAAATAGTCCTAAAGAGTAGTCTCATCAAACACATTACCATTCTGTGAAACTGTACCTGTATTTGTGAATGATGGCATTAAACAGCCTCCCATCCCTCCAGGAAGTGGTGAAGTTGTCACATCGTACGCCTACATAGCCATCTGTTATTTGTTTAGACCAGAGCAGTAGTCTCTCCTTGGCTGTCATGTCCTCGGACTCCCCTGTGACATGGATATCTGAGATCTACCACAGAGCAGAGGGAGAAAGGTGTTTCACAATGCACCGACATGATGTTTATAGTTCAAAGAATTGAGTTAGTGTCACAGAGTTCACTTAAAACAATGATTTTATTATTCCATAATATATTTCAAATAAACACTGTAACTAAAACGACTGCATTGTCCCAGCAGTGCTATAGACCTGAAGAGAATTGTCGGCACTAAAACTAGAACATTATTCCAGTGTTCCAGCATCATAGATGTGCTACATTTTTGCTCTTATGAGAATCATTAGGTTGGCACCACCCAGTTATGCATGTGCAAAAACATTTGTTGCAAATCCACAATACTATATACTTTTTGCCCTTGGAAATATAAGGTACGCCTGAAAGGGCACACTTATTCAAAGTATCAGGCCATACTAGCAAGATGTACCTAATAAAGAGTTTGGTGAAAGTACAAATACTTGTTTCAATGTACAGGCTGCTGCAACTACAACTCCAGATTTCTTCTGATCATGTGGTTTCAAGCATACCCTCCATCGCCTTTAATGGCACAGCTTCATCAAAGTCCATCCAAAAATGTTTTATGAATTTTGGCAAAATCTTGAGCCACAACATCTCACATTGTTAAAATCTCACAATCTCGCTCATTAAAATTAAGTATGTGCTATTCAGTTGATGTCAGCATGTGACTAAATTTACTAGATATGGTGAAGTATTCTAAGTATACGCTAATATTATGGGCACTGAATATCAGAGTTTAATGCTTCAAGCTTGACATCTGTATCGTATCTGTGTATTTGTCACAGAGTAACAAAGTGTAGTATAGTAATAACTCAAGTTATTGAGTTAGTCTGTTTTATTGACAGAATCGGGAAATAAAAAGCATACATTTCCAACAGAGTACTTCAGTCTCAGGTTTCCAGCTATCGGTCACCTAGCCGGTCACCTGCACACACCCAATGGCTACTTTTATGACAAGGCGTAAATCCTTTGTTTTGACAAGGTTTATTGTTAGAGTGGTTGAGGTTAACCTAAGCCATCTCTATAGTTACGATGCTATAGGTTTGACCCTCTGAAGGAAATACTGACCAACACTTTCCTCTACTTTCTCCAACTACTTTTTAATCATGCATTACCTGCAGTTACTGCTGCAATTTGATATATAGTTTCTTTTTGGTTTTTCTTCTCATACATATGGCCTGGTGTTTCTGCATTCAGCTGTTACAACTTCCTGGGAGAGAGAACCATAACTTAATTGCAGAAATAGATCAGCTGATTATTTCTGCAGAACTACTCTTTCCTAGTCAAATGTACTTTGCTTTTCATTCCAGAGTTTCTCATTCCAGAGATTTGACCCTGTGCCATTGGCAAACATCTTATCTAAATAGGTGTGTTTCTCTGCTAGATAAAGCCACTAAAGCAGCTGATTCTGCCATTAACCCTGTTTATGTTTTCCTTAACTTAGAAAACCATCTAACTTTTATGATAGCTTCACTTGAAATTTGAGAGACAGATTATTAAACAAACATTATAATATATTATACACAAATTAAACAATAAGTACTTGACCCTCCTTCAAACAACACAGTTTTTCTTTATCCCCATGTGACAATTATAAACAGCAAACCTGTCCACAGAATTATTCTTCCATTTCAACGTTGCCACAACAGCCAAAGCCAAAGATCTGTTAAAGGATAATACTGGGACCACAGCAACCAAGATCACCTTTGATAACACATCATACTATAATGTATAGATATTACTTTACACATTATTAATAATATAAGAAGGGCTTGTTTAAGTGCCCAGCATTCAAATACAAGTAACTTTTCTATAGTTACTAGTGTAAACTATGCTTGATGGCACTTATGGTTCAATGCAGCATGAGAATGGTAAAGAAGGAAAAATTGTGACAAGGTGATAAAGTTCATAAGAAGCATCATGTTATGTATGTTTGCTTTGACGCAAAAGCAGAAAGACAACCAAATCTGTAGACTTATAATATCATTGTCAAATTCAACATTATCAAATATTACATGTTTTTATATCTTGCAGATTTAAAAAGCTTAACTTAAATCTGTCAGCGAATATGACTAAAGTATTTAGAGAAAGATTGGGATAAAATGCCGAGATTAGATAATACTAAGTGCAAGTTATCAACTTATCTTGCTGTGTTTGGAAGGAAAAAAAACAGGTGAGTATGACCGGAAATCACCATTCCTACAGAGAAGCAGAGGTGAAAACTTAGTGTGTCATGGGCAGTTTCGTCTAAGGACACAACACCCTGAGGAGCTCAAACATGGAGCCAAAGAGCATGCAGGATGGGAATCTATGGTAGAGTCATGGAATACTGTTCCAGAATGACCAAGATCCCAAATATGTCCAGGTAAAGTTGAGGAGTAGCTAAAAAAAGTACATTCTTATTGTACTAAGATCTCAATTCCACAGGAAATAAATCCATGAGTAACCAATCAACAGTAAAGAAACATACATTGAACCCACCAATGTGTGCCAGTTTTGACTAGCTACAAGAAATCTAAAATTATGTTTGGCAATGAAGAAGCTTAATTTTTTTATCTAGCAGTAGTGACACCTTATTATAAACTGACACTATCACTGTTCAGGTGCACCGCTTGTTCACCTTGCCCTGAATCACCCCCATGGTAACTATTTATAGCACACTCTCCTTTTACCTTGTGCTGGGTGGAAACAGACTTGCCAGGAGCTGGAGCAGGCTCGATGTAACCAGGGCAGGTGTATGTCCTATGTCTCCTCCTTCTGTGTGCTTGAGACCCAGATATGATCTTTGCAAACATCTCCTTGCTCCCAGGTATGTCATTGCCCTTCAGAGTTTGTAACATATGCTCCACCGCTCCGAAGCTAACAGCCCGTCTCAGCTGGTGCTGCAGGAGCTTCTTTACAAGCAGACCGTCTTTGGCCAAGACATTCTTGGAGTTTGCACTAACACTATGGAACTTTCCTCCAACAGCATTCCTGCAGCTGTGATTATTTTCAATGTCTATAGACAAACTCTCCAACCTACATGCCATCCTTGTGTCAAGAGGTGGATTACCATCTCCAATATATAAGCCTTCACTGAGACTACCTTGCCTGGTTAGTTGGTTCTCCACCTGGGAGAGTTTATTAATTTCTGATTGGTTTCGCTTAGAGTTGTCTTCTGAGTCATCTTGAAGCTCAGAACTATTGCAGACAGTACTGCCTCCAATGAATTCACCTGGGGAACTCCTACTTGGTCCATTAGGCTTTAAATCTTCTGATTTCCTCTTTTTCCTCTGAAAATATTGACGACCTCTGAACTCTTTAGATCCAGGACTTAATGGAGCTTTCTTGGGGTCAACATAACATTCTTCTTTAGGTCCCCGAACACAGCCACAGATGTTTCCCATGGCTCTCAGATCTTTGAATACTTTTCCATCGACAGTGCCGGAACCCCAAACAGCAGAGGGATTTAAACATCCAGTGAGCTAACAGAGCTTCTAAGTCTATAGAAGCATTATCCCACCGACAGAAAGCTATTAGATAACTGAGCAGAGGAACATACAAAAGCAGCTGCAGTCCGGCAGCAAGACAAGAAGCTCTGCACTCAGATGAGTCAACTTCGTCCTTTAAACTTCCTGCTAAGAACCGGTCAGCCTTTTCTCATGCTGCGCCTCTTCCGTGCTCTCTCCTCTTACACTACAGTCTTTGCTGACCTTTGAAACATTTTCCCAGCTATGCTAATCCGGCGCAAACACCATAAATGCACACACAGACGTGGCACACGTGCTTCTGGCACTCAGCTGGCCAAAAATGAAAGAGACTTGCGGACAAACCAGTTTAAATCTGGCTAGTCTGCTTTTTTTTTTTTTTCCAAGAGAATAATTCCACACACAACAGCTGTTTCTAGATTTCTTTAAAACAGTGACAACATACTGTGAAGCAAAAGCGACATATTATGCTTTTGCACAGAAATTGTGGCCTCATGAACCAGAGAAAGCCTCAGAAGAGCAGGAAGGATAATTGAAAAGCAGGATGGTACTAAAAGAGCATGAGACGATGAAGCAAATCCCAGCGGGACAAATAGTCATTTCACTTTGTTTATCGATTAAATTACAATAGCTGTGCCAGAGGAGGGGTTGGGGGTGAGTTCCAGTAGACAAAGCAAACATTACAAATAACAGTTTTTCTAATAGTCTGATCAGGAAGTGACTCAGTTTATAAAAAAAATAGACCTACTAGAACTGTCTGACAACATGTTTAATGAGCATCAGGGTAAATCTAAAAATAACTATATGCCCTATAGTTATTTTAATATAATAACTATATGAATATTGAAATTTCCCCAGAGGTCACAGTCACCGGACACTAAGTACAGTCCAAATAACAGTCCTTCTTCTAAAGACGTAGAATAAAAGCAGATCGGATCCTATTTGTTTTGTATTATTAGCTTATCTCTCCAGATACCAGTAAATTATAAGTTAATGATATGCAGCAAGACTTGCTGTCCCTGGTTGCAGCATTCTTCGTCAGTGAAAGTTTTAGTAACAGCAAAATGAAACAGTGACTCATCGACCTATGTTTATGCTAGCTACATAATGACAAAACAGATACATTGCAGAGAGAAGTAGTGACACAATCAGGGCAAAATAAACAAGGATGTCACACAATTGCCTAAAACCCCTGACGCTAGTGAAGTGCTACAGTGGTACCATGGCAGCAGCCAGACTCAAAACAGTATGATTGCCACATAGAAGTGCAGTATCTTACACCTTTGGATGCTTTGTTTCAGCACTGTCCACATCCCTGCTCAGACAAGACTAAAGAACAAACTTTACAAGTGAAAAAAGCTAACTTGGTATGAAGTAGAAAGTTTAAAATTTGGAACAAAACTTATGTAAGTTTTAAAAATTAGCCTCAAGCAGTAAGGCAAGCATAAACACAATGTTCCAAAAAAAACACAAAAAACTTGTCTTCAGGAGAAGAAGTTAATCTTGGATTCCTCTGTCAGACATAGCAAAAATAAAGCATTTATTATGAAATTCCTTCTGTTGACACCTGTCAGTTTTCTGTCAGCAGAGTTTTAAGAGACAAAGGTGTGCAGCTTGAATGAAGTTCAACATTTGAACCCATCAGGTATCCTGATGTCCTTGCAGAGCAAGAAGAAACAGGCCCCGTGCCGCAGCGCCAAACGCTCTGGGGCTTGCATGAGACGGACAGCGGCAGGTGTTGGCAACATCATGGACGCTACCTGTCAGCTTGTCTGAATCCAGGCAAAATTCAATCTGCTGCTTTCACTCTGTTCATTCAGGCGCTACAGAGAAATCCGATGTGCACTAATTCTATCCTTGAGATCAGAAAATAAACACAGGCTCAAAGTATAAATGGCATATTGATTTAAAGTAATTATATCCCTGATTCAAAATTATGAAGCTTTAAAAACCGTACTGTCTCAAAGTGGGAGAGAATTGAAGTAAACATGAAAGAAAGAATTTCCTCACTGGGCACCTGGATGTTCGTGTGACATGATTTATGTAACAGCATTAGCGTGATTAAATGTTCCCAGGGGGAACATTTTTTTAGGAGAATACTGAGGATCTACAGCACCATAACTCAATTTAGAGTTTAGAGTGCACAGAATACTTAGAGCTCCTCAAAAATAAAACAAAATGGCTCAAATGATTGCATGTATCAATAAGTACAAAATAGAGGGGGGTTTTTCTTATAGATGAAAGGAGGATTTGAGAAAATACAAATTAAACAATGAATATGACTTTTCATTTGCTTAGTCTATTTGAATGTAGAGATGTTTTGCATGATTAAAGAACATTAAAAAAAGGTAATTTAGAACTAGAGATCTTCCGAAAGTAGCCCTTTGTAAATGTACCTTTTTATTTATCTTTTTACAGACTCCATATTCAAAAAACACAAATTTTTGTTTTGATCAACAAAAATTAGTGTACAGTTCTAAAGTTAAAAGAAAATGACTCAGAATTTTAAAAATTCTCTGTAAATAGAAATCTCAAAGGTGTGGCAAGAATTTTTTACCCCGTCCCATTTTCCCTGACTTCCAAAAATACCTATCATCTGACCTCTGGAGAATTGAACCTCAAGTACTGACAGGGCAATCTTAAAGTAAAATGTGTTACAGACTGCAAACGCTTCTTGTAGCAGATAGTCACCTTCCGTAAAGATGACTATCTGCTACAGCTAGAGTTAAAATAGAATGGTTTAGCTCAAACTATATTAATCTGAGAGAAAGGTCTTGTCAATGTACCAACGTAAATATAAAGACTTTAAAACTGATGTTTACAGAAAAAGGCACCTTTACGAAGTACTTTTACCAACTTTCGCTTACAATTATATGCCCTTTTTAAGGACTATTACATACAATTCAAATGAAATAAATCAGTGGCTGCAAATGTGATGAAACATTAAAAAGAACTTCAAGAAGTGCAATAGCTCACCAACGAAGTGTTTTGTTTTTTTTTTTCATTAGGCCATGAGTTCATTGACAAGAGATAAAAGAGTCATTGAAAGAAATGAAGCTGTGTTACTACAGAATGAGATGCATCACTAACCTGAAAGTGCAAAATAATGGTCCAGATCAATCCCAAGGTCAGCTTTGGATTTCCATCAGTGATGTCATCATTCCTTATATTTACAAGTTTGACCTAGAGACATACGATCTACAATCAGTACAGCACATCCTTATATGTTTATTAGTTGTAATAGTCTCACACAAAATAAATGCAACTCTGTTTTGTTAACTTTTCTTGTGTAACAACCACCACAAGGTGGCACCCTCGTCTAAAACTTCTGAATGGTAACATTTCAGGTGAACTCTGTGCGATAATGGCTTTACCTAGGGAAATTATGTAAACTTGCTAGGACATTACCACATACCAGAATCAGAAAGTGATGAGTCTTTGAGCTGCCTCTCAAATTGAAGAAGAGCAAAGTCTACACTGTCTGGATTTATGAAGAACAATCATAAGTTCCTGACAACCTTGCTTAACTAGAATGGCTGTAATCACTCCACACTGGGAAAGGCAGACCTAAAGAAGTTTTAATAGATAGATTACTTTATCAGTAACAACACTGCACAGACACATTTTGTTTCTAATTTAGCTGGAATAATACATTATCTCATCTGTGGTCTTCCATGAATCCTTTGTTTGTGGCTGTACGTCACATCTGGCTACAGCTCAATGAGGTTGTGTTCATCTGTACACCCTGCGTACAGCCGAGGGGGACGGGATGCAACCAGAGAGCTTTAAACTCTCTTTGCTGGGAATTTTAGTCTGCACAAATTCAATGGTATCATTTCTGTTTAGAGCAGCTAAAATTTATTTAAGGTATCATAGAGAATTACAAAAGAAATAAAACAAATGAACGCATCAGTTGTTACTAAGTAATGTGCATCTCTTTGTTGTCAGTGTCTATGTTTGAGAAAATGGCTAACAATCCCAAAATATAATATATCTGCACAAATAAGCTGTTTATTTTAGCATTTTATTTTAGGTTTAAAGTTATTTGTAAATTTTACCAACATGTTTCTTCTCTCTCAATGAAATAACATTTTTGGAATGCCCTAGCCTGAATTTTGACTTGAATCTGCTCAAAAATCTGTAGGAGGAGCTAAAGATGAGGGTGATAGGAAGGAGGACTTCCAACCTCAAAGACCTGGTGTTCATTAGCAAATATAAATAAAGAGATACAAAAATTTTTGCCCTCTTCTTACATTGTTTTCTTATCCTTTGAGAGACGCCTGTCTAATTTCCTAGCAAAAACTACCTTCTCTGTTGAATGTTAATAATTTAAATCTAAATCTGTATCGGCTGATGACTGGAATCAGCTGACTGGTCAGCTGGATAAAATCTCAAAAGTCCGACCTTTTCCAGTCAGTAAATGCACCATAGCTAAGCACTAACTGGTCAATCTAACCTCAACACTTTTTAGTGTGGTTGCTATTACTAAAGAAAGAACACTCAAATTATAAAGATCCAGTTAGACCTGGCTTGGGAATTTTTTTTGTCAAATCAGTGAATTCACCTTTAAGTTTCAACCTCTGTCTGTCAAAACCGTACTGGAAGAGGAAATGCTGACAAGCTTTTAGAAGTCTCAAAGTTAAAGTCGATGTTTACATTCTTCAAGAGAATGACGTTATGCTATTAGTTATGCTATTAGTTATGCTAACCATTCTGATCCAGCTAGTTGCTGCAAAATGAAAGGTAGCTTACAATGTCAGCTCAGCAGTTAAGCTTTCATCTTAAACTATTATTACTGCATTGCAACTATTCATCTCTTAAATGTATGATATAGCATTCCCTTTGCTACTATCATAAATAATTATTGATCATTCACGAGAAGAGAAGGCTATAAAGAGATATTTTCTTTTTGGTCTTTTTCAATTACAAGATAAAACAAAAACCTGAAAATGACGATGACCAAGTCCTTTACCTGTCGCCTCTTTAAATAATCCAGAGCTATTTGTACATTTTGGAGTCTGTGGAAGCGCATCCTTCCTCTCTCCCGAGGCTGTGGAGATAAATAGGAAAGAACAGCTGTATGCTTAATCAGATACTTAACATCAGGGAATAGGCGGGAAAATGATAAGGTAAAAAACAAATGACACAGAACATGCATCTTACCCCCACATCTGAAGAGGTAAAAAAAGTAAAAGAACAGACAACTAACAGACATAGAATCCACAACAATTGTTGCCATTTCAAATCCACTCAAATTGTGTGCATACTCTGAATAAAGTGTGGTGAACCACCCGTGTGCTGAACATTTTCCATCTACTCAAGCCACATAGATTAGTTCAAAACAAATCAAATCTCAAAACCAAAAGGAAAATAAACTCTTAAAGCCAAAATGAATGAATGAAATAAATTAACATCCATTTGGATCTCAGTGCCACCAATGATTATATAGTGCTGTATTATAATCTTCTGTGGCAAATGCTCATGAACGGCTACGGGCCACAGAACGATGAGGTAATGAAATGGAAAATGCATTCGAGCCAGGATGCAGCAGCAGAAGCAGCAGTGAAAGGCTTGAACTGCATCCAGCCATCCTGTCCCTCTTTATAGTAAAGCAACAGCACTAAAAAAAAGGTTTAGTGAAGGCTATTCAGAAAGCTTCAGCAGCTAAATATTTCCAAGTCCATAATTTAAAGGCAAAGAAAAAATTAATCATCGTAGAGGTTCAGACAGAATTAACTGTATGACTTCATAATGTGTGTATGATGTGGATGTGAAAGCCTTCAAGGGAGAATTTTTTAATGCTTTTTATACATGGGTGTGGCTGATCGCGTGTTGCAGTTTTTGTAAAGAACTGATGTGAATGGTCCCAGGAAAAGCTATGCATTATTTTTATTGCAACATAAAATTTAAACATAATTCCATTATGCCTTCATCAAAAAAGTCCCAAAGCAAAAGTGCCTTAAAACAATGTGAAAAGAAGGAAAATATGTTCAACAATGGGCAAGAAATGTCATTATCAGCTGGAGAAATAACTACACAGACCTGTAAGAAAAAGAAACCCTATTGTATGAATATTTCTATGCTTCTACTCAAATGCCACAACATGAGCTGAATTAGTGGGCTATTTTAAGGGTGCAAGGCACACGTACCCCCTTATCATCATCATCATCATCATCATCATTATCCACCGTGTCTCCATGCTGCTCAACCGCACATGCTTCTCTCCCACTCACCAACCGCAACGTCTTCAGAAAATCACGCTCCCTTTGCTTTATCACCGAAAAGGCAACACATAGGGAAGAAAAGGAAGACATGGACACACACACACACGCACACACACACGCCCACACACGCCCACACACGCCGCCACCAAATCATAGGAAAGTAGGACAATGGACAGAAACCAGTCAAAGAATGGGGAGAGAGGGATGAGGAGTAGTAGGAAATAAACAGAAAAAACAAACAGGTGCTTAGAGGATGAACATAACACTAATGTAAGAGGGGGGGGTGCCAGTATTTGGATGAATGAAAGAAGTGATAACATGAAAGTCTCATACACTGATGTAGGCAAATAGAGTTTTTAGACATATGTAAAAAATGAATCTGCAGAATTATCATCGTTAGAATTCAGCACATAATCAGAACCTTCACAAATTACATATGACTTTCACTATACATCCTTTTTCAATTTTAAATTTTGTTAACAGATGCAAATTATTACATTATAGAAATACAAAAAGTCCATTAATTATTATTAAATTTGAATTGGAAATCAAACACTTTGATCATTTTCTTTTTGGAATGACGCTTATTTTTTTCATTATAGCTTGTTTTTATAGAAACAGTATAAAGCAAAAAAAAATTCCTGACAAAATTCTGGTTTACAGAAAAACAAACTGCAAACATTTAGGCTCCAAATTTAAAAAAATAAATAAATAAATAGTACGCAGACCTATCTTCTAGTATAGTTGAGTTGTTCTTATATTTTTAAGACAATAGTAAACAGTTTTTACTGGTAGTAGAAACATTTACAAAGTACAGTGGTTTCTACACGTCTGTCGGTCTACTGTACAACCTACAGACACCCTGCTCACCCTCATCCTCTCATATTGCTGTTAAACTGATAAAGATAACAATAGTGTTTCCTCTTCCACAGGAAAACTCAAACTGGTGGAGGCAAATTTACAACGTAAATTTGTAAATTTACAAACCTAAATTTTACAGATTTTTAGAATTTGTGGAAGCATATAGAGTGCAGAAGTGATACATTTGGCCATATCAATATGATGCTATAGCAAAGAAAGCAACAGAACCTGAACTATCAGGTTTAGTTCAGGAGAATTGTGTTTGTCTTCACTCTGAAATGAGTGTCATATACGGTAATTAATTCAGCATTTTTATGTTAATATGTTAGACTTTAAAAATGCATTTAGTATTTGACGTTTTACCAGCAAAAAAGTAGATTTTTTTATTTTACTTTAGTGGATGCAGCAGAAAAGCTGATTACAGGGATTAAAATCCCAGGATTTCCCTCTTCACTAAGTTAAAGTTACATAATAGCAAAAAGAAAGTACCAGAGCAACCACACTGAAAATGTAGGATAGTCTGTGCTGTATGACAAGATCTAGGTGTATTGTTTGTGTCCTGGTTATCTGACTGATCTCTTTCAAAGTGGCACTAACTTCAGTATCAAAATCCAATTTCAGGTGAGCCAAAAAATAATCAGATTTTATTCCATGTAAATCTGAGCCCTTGTCTTTTTATGAAGCATATAAAATAAAAAGCACAAACTCACCAGTGTATCTCCAGACAAAACCTCCAACAGTGAAATCAGGTTATGTCCATCTCGTAAGTCTTCATACAGGTCATTTATGTGCTTTCGTACCTGCAGATGCAAAAAGGAAGATAAAATGTCTGCAAGTTGCACAAATCACTGCCCTGCTGCTGTTTATTCACATTTTGAATTTATTTTATAGATTACATGTGATATAGGATTTATTTGTTTAAAGTTCACACATTCTTATGCAAAATAATACAGTTTCAGCTACAAGTTTCTTTATTATTACTGAACTTTTCTACTTTATATCATCCGAGAAGTTTAGAAAGACATTTCTTCTACACACATATCTTATTACATTTACCGACAACTCAGTATCTCATTAACTCAACCACACTAAAATTCATGAAGTGTTCTTGAAATCTGGACTCATGTCTGGAAACCAACCAAATTAGCATGACTATTTCTAACAAAAAGATTATTATACCAGAAGTTTGCTGAAGGCTACAGAAAAGAGAGTTGTTGTTTTTTTTTCTGTGACTTGCTAAGAGATATTTATCCAAATGCTGTTTGTTTACGTTTGAACCTTTATGCAACATTCTTACCCTGTGTAAATTTTGCTGAAAATTCACAATAAAATCAATCTTTGGCACTTTTTACATACTTTTAAACTCTGTTAAATACTTACATCACCATTTTCAATGCTGAAAACAGAACAGTTCAAATACACAATTAAAAGCCTCTAAATTGTCCTGAAGGTAAAGCCAATAGCAAAAGTATGCAGAGAAACATTTGTCATTAAAGTCTTTCAAGGTTATCAGCGTGACACTTCACCTAGCAACTTAGGAGAGGTGCTAAACAACAGCAGTCAGAGACTGTCCTCCCTGGCCTAAATAGCATCCCCTTGAAAGCAGTCAGCTGCCCATTGACCTGCTTTAACACAGGACTTTCAGGACTTTATTCCCTGATAGCAACCACAGCTGTGGAGCCAGAATAGATCAGTATGTTTGCATTATTGAGTCAGCAAAGAAAATCTTAACCTATAACTCAGCACCTCTAATTCCTCATTGACTACATGTGAGACCCTTTGTGTGAAGAGACAAAAGTACCAGAATTCAAAATAAAAAGATGTGATTGACATTTAGACTAACCAAATGAATTAATGTGTCAATTCAATATGATTAGCGGTTTAAATGACTGAGCTGCACAAAGAAATTACGTACTTCAACTGTTGTGGTCACCAACATCGCAAGTACACAATAGGTCAATCATCTTGATTGGAGCAGACTTATTCCTAACTAACGCTCTTGATGAGTCATGCTAGCAGATAAGAAAAACCTATGCTTTTTATATTTTTTTTTTATTTCTTTTTCTGAATTGTAGCATCTTTGACACTCCATACTGCTAAAACATACAAAGCAAAAATCAATATCTATGAAAATACATGTAAAAATGATGTGCCTTAGTTAAAATAAAATAAAAAAAAGGTTTTCATCCATCTATCCATTTTCTTCCGCTTATCCGGGGCCGGGTTGAGGAGGTTGCAGCTTTGAAATGGTTTTCAAACTTTTTTACTTTGGTATGCAATTTCTAATCCATATGTAATTCTAAGGAGGTAATTTCATCAGGAAACATTATATCATTATTTTTTCTGCCAAGATTGTGTCAAGATTTACATAGCCTGCACTGCAGTAAGTGATTCCTAAAGCAAGAACTGGAACTAACAGCTTCTATGAGCCTCGATCAGCCTTCCAAAAACAAAATGGAAAATGGTTCTGTTCACCATTGTCAAGCTCCCTTAAACATTGATGACAGGACGCTAACATTCTTGTCATGTAAAATCTGATCCAAGAGTCATGAAATCATTAGACTGGTAGAACTGAAAGTACACTCTGATCTCAAGCTGAACTCTTTCAACTGTCTTTTAAAATGAATAACAGAGTCAGCAATTTTGGCGGGTTTTTTTTACAGTAATGTCTTCATTAAGCTGGAGATAAGAGGCTAAAAGGCCATCAGAGCTACAAGACTTACTATGATATGAAATGAGTTTTTTTCATGCTATAGGTGGTACAAAGCAGTGAGTTATAATTTGTCCCACGGATATTGTACATTTTTAAAATGCTAAGTGGGGGGCAATTCAAAATACAAGTTAATATTTCAGAAAAGTATTAAAATTGTGCCTAATTGTGCTTTTTTCAAGAGATTTACTTTTCCCCAGGTCATACTGCAGATACTCTGTAAAGCAATCTTGATGGAGTAGCACAAACAGCCCACCTTTCTCAGACTGATCCTTTGGACACTGATAGGTCACTGTGCTCAATGTGTTTAGTGGGCCATATTTGCTGTTATTTGTTTTTATCTGGTAATACAAGATCAGCATTTACGCTTTAATATTTACCTACACATTAAACCACACTGGTTTAATCAGTTATAAAATCAAATCACTCTTTCACCAGAAAATGAAACTTTAAACCAAAAGACAGAGAAGTGACAGAGTCTCTTTTCTGAGAAAAAAAAAAAAAGCTGCTGAGCTTTTATTCTTCTTTTGACTTTCTGGCCTTGAATTTTAATACAAAAGTTTCTATATATATGTTCCCTTCCTGTTGGATTAATTAGTTTCTAACAATGCCATTCAATTACAGGGAGAGCATAGGGCTAAAGCAAACAGAACATGAGAAACTGCAATGTGAAAAACATTCTAAGGATTCTAAGGAAAAGGGGCAAAACTAGGAAAAACCTATTTACCCATTTAGCATTTATAAGAGGAACTTCATCCTAGCATTCTTTCTTGTCATACTGTAATGGAAAAAAGAAAGTATATCCTCCTTTAATGCCAGGGTTCTCCATAAAAGGAGTTAAAAAATTATCTGGTCCCGTCAAGTTCTAAAATGATTTAAGTGTTAGAGGTGTATTTATGACACAGTTTCTACATTTGCTTCCTTTTGCTAATGACTGCATGTCAGTATTGTGTTTATAACTGTTGTATACTTCTACGAGTTGTATTTTTGATCAGTTGTAAAGCCCCATGTGGATACTGTAAATATGTACTAATGTCCAGTACGTTTTTAAAAGACTTCATATCCTTTTACGTTTTTCCTATTTCCAGTTTCCCACATTGACCCCAAACCACAAAGCAAATCTGAAAATGTGACTTTCATTTGTATTTATGCTGCAGTGTATCAGATTTTTCCATTCTCCTCTACAATTTCCTCTAATCTTTTGATGAACTCTTTAAAATGCCACTGAAATACAAAAAGGCTTGAGAATAAAGTGCGACAAACTGATTAAATTCAGCTATGAATGCTTTTGCAACACACCATATGCACACATACATCCAACACAATGATTTTCTGCATGGTTTTTCTATATTGCAGAACCAAAACTGGTGTCATCGTGCCATATTAATTAGCAAAGATCATCAAAGTTTCTGTTTTTTCTGCAAGGCTTTACATGCAATTCACAGCAATCAAATTGCAACCAATAAAATTTCTTCAACATCAACAGTTTTATTTTTCTTTAACAGGTAAATCAGACAATAAAAGACAACTTAGATAAATCTCATTTAAGAGATGGCAGTGAGTCATTCCATCTGATATTTGAAACACATGTACAAACATTTTCCTATCCTCTCCATATCCTTCATATTCCAAAAAGGCGTGACGGATGAGACATGTCCATGCTTGTCTATTTTCTTAAGTGTTTCATTAAATTCCAAACACTGATGAAACCACATAGAAAGCGTTTCAAATTTACCTCTCAACAAAAGAAAACCTGTTGCTGCTGCAGAGCAGTCACATGTCTTCCTAAATGAATTTCAGCAAGCTTTAATACCGTCTCAGGAGGAATGTTAACATGTTGGAACCTAACAAAAAACTAGCAATAAATGATTTACTGTGCTTGTTACATGAAAATGGTTTTGATAAATGTGACAGAAAAAAGACTTGCCCAACATATGATCAGTACAGTTTTCATATACTATCAGTTTTTATAAGCAAACATTTGCAAACTACTGCCAGATAATATGTCTTACCTTGAATAGATGCTGATTTATCCATTTTGTAAAGGTCTTTTTCTGCACTCTGTCTCTTTCATCTACAAAAAGAAAACATATCACAAAATTAATTGTTTTCTTCTCCAGTTGTTTAGGCACATCTGTTTTTGCAAAATCCATCAAGACTGAAACTCCTCCAAGAAATATATGTTATGTAAACTGTTAGGTTAATATGTATTTTATTGTAGCAGAAAAGATTACAAAGGATGGGTGAATCACAGCATGCTGCAAGAGTGTGGTTGTAAGATATGCTACAAACATTTTCATTACCTTGGGGGATTTCAAAGTTTTACAGCTTAATTTTTTAAGCAAAATCTTCTATTTCTAAATTAACCCTGTCAGTTTTATATTGACAAGGCATTGAAAAGGGACAGAGGGAAACACTGCACTAATAACATTAAAAACAAAAATCACATAAACCTAGGTAATCAGTTACATAAACAAACATGAAATCACTGTTGTCACTTCAAAACCACAAAACTCAATACATTCTATTTAGATTTTTTTTTTCAAATGTAGAATTATTTGTAAATGTGAAGCTGAAGGAAAATCCTAAATGATCTTCAAGATTTTTTTTACAAAGGAAACCCTGAAGAGTGGAGCATGCTTATTTTTACTCTTCCCTCCTGTGTCAACACTACGCTGAACTACCCTCTGGTGTAAATGTTTTATGTCTCACGCATGTAGTGGCAAAAATGTCATGTTTATTGAAGAGCATCTGAACAAATTCCCAAGTCTCAAGTCTTTTCTTCTAGCAGGTTTTTTTCAAGCATTGCTTTATATTTCGTTTTATGCATTTTTCCTTAAACTGTGACCAGTAGTCATGTCACTGCTGAAGAAAAGCCTCCCCACAGCATGATGCTGTCGCCACCATGTTTCATGTTGAGGACACTGAGTTCAGGACAGTTGTTTACTAAAGCACCTTCTTCCACATGTTTGCTGTATACCGTACATGGTTAAGACAAATTTATGATAAATCCTGTCAATAGATAGTGCTTTGGAGCTGTGGTATTAGAGTTCTAACATCAACCAAGAAAAGGCTTTAAGTCATTTCTTGGTAGGTTTGCAGTTATGTCATAGTTGATCATTTTTCATAAGATAGACTGAACAGTGATCCATAAAATGGTTAAAGCTTCTGATGTTGTTTTATAAGCTAAATCTGAATTTCTCCACAAATTTATTCCTGACCTGTACAGAGTCTTCCCCTGCTCAAAATTAAGCTGTTTGTTCACTAAGGTCTTCTAACAGTCTTCTAAGGACTGTATTAGTTTATCATTAAAAGTCTTGTGATATATACTAAATATTCAGTTTGTTATGTAAAAAACATATGAAAAAGTTAACTCTGCAAATAATTCTACCACTATAATCAATTGCTTTCTTTCTAACATTTGTAACAAAACAAGTTAACAAAAAGACAGTAAGAACTTAGTCCTGAAAACCCACAAACAAATCACCACAATTGAAATTAAAAAATATAAAAAATTGATTCAGAACAAAAGGTCTCTTGCTTTTCAAAAGAAGACATGAAGCAATGCTGGAACTTTTGAGGATGGGAAAGTGTTACATTAACACAAATGAAGGTTGTGATTTCCCAGAGGCTTAGATGAAATCACTCTCAGCTACAAGCTGTCAAAAGCATCACAATGTTTTATTTGTTGTTTGCATCGCCATACCAACCAGACTGACATCACCCTGTGACAATGACAACACCACTGTAAAAGCACAGGCATTTTAGGAAAAACACAAACTGGTATCTTGAAATTCAAGTATCTATTTTGTTCCTGCAAACGCCAAGTCCTGGTCAGACACCACAGCATGTGACTCATTCCAGTGCTTACATGTTTGCATACACTCTCCTCAGAGCAATCTTTAGTGATTGCAAGAAAAAAAAAAAGAAGAAGAAAAACACGTGTACATGGCGATATTAATAAAGCCAACATCTGCCAGCCAGCTCACTTTTGTCCCACAACTACCACCATCAGCGGTTGCAGAGAAATATTTCCTGAACCCTAACAACAGGACCAACAGCAGATTACCAAATACCTTTCTATGTCTCCACGGTAGTTTACACTTTAAGTTTTACTCAGAAAGATCAGAACAATCATTAATGAGCAAACACTGACAGACCCCATCATTTAAGAAAATTGTAACATAAGTACTGACCCATGCAACACATGAGAGTTACCAGATGTGCTCTGTGATCCCTTTCAGTTTCAAGCAGGTACTTCATGATGTGGCAGTTTCCGACCAGCAGACAACAGGATAGTGGTCCAGTAAGACGAATGTCGCGTAAATGAACGACCAGAGAAGCTGTTTTAGTCTCTCCGAGCTTTCCTTTCTGCCTAACAGCCTCTGAGGGAGCTGCAACTCCCTCTCTCATCAAGGATCCAGAGCGAGTCCTGTCAGGTTTTCCATGGCTACTTGCTATTTTGAGTTTCCATGCAGTTTAGTGTTTATCTAGCAGCAGCTCGCGAAGGTAGTGAAGAAAGAAAGATTTTTACAAATGCATCCGTTTTTAGTGCCAGGATGATTTCAACTCGCCATAATATGGTGAGTTAAATCAGCATATTAATTATTATATAATTAATTTCAAGGCAAGAAAACAAAGAATTATACAAAATTAGATGTCTGGTGAAGTTGTTAGTGTTTTTTTAATCATCACAGTCATCTAAAAACATCCATGTAAATCATATCTTACCTGATTGATAAAATATGAAAACAACCAAAACAGATGATAAGATTTAAAAAATATCCAGTGTTCATTTCTAACAGATGATTGCTTTTAAAAATGAATCAGCTGCTTTGTTGCGCCAAAGATCTTTATAAATGGATGGCGACTTTTAGTAAATGTTAGAAATCTTCATGTTAAGCGGCAGAAATCATTGTAGCTTTCATTGCACTATTCAAATTCAAAGTGAAAACGCTACTATCACATAGAAAATCCTTCAAAACGGTCATAAACCCCAGAAAATGTATCTCCATAATAACACGGGTACTTTAAGTGTTCTGGTAGTCTATCCTCCACAGATTTTTCCATTTAGTTCATCTAAAAATAGTCTATGAGTAAGAGGCACTGGGAATTGGAAAGTGAAGTGGTGTGACAATTATTCTGAATAAAAAATATCAAGTAGAAGATGAAATATTTCAGTGTTACATTATGTCACTGTAACATGAACCAACCCATTTTCATCTTTAAACAGTCAATTTTCCTGCCATATTCAAATATTTTACAAAACTTTATTTATTTATTTATTTATTTATTTATTTATTTATTTATTTATTTATTTATTTATCATGTTTAACCTTAAATAACCTGATTCCAAATTCAAAGAGAAAAGCTTCGGGACATCCAAGAAAGCCAGTATCACGAGGCTTTAGCCACACTAGATGTAATAGAGGCAGATAGTGTGCAATAGCAGATTGATCCACTTTTGAAGCAAGGGGAGTTCAGGTGGCAGAACCACGGACAAAAAACGCATATGGTTGATTCCCAAAAAATTGTGGAACCAAACCTGGAGTTTCAACCTTTTTCCCTCTCCAGACACTTTTTCCTCAAAATTAACATTAGGCTTTTAGAAACGCAATTAATTTTCCTCTGCACATCTGTGAAACACTTTTTTCTTAAATTTAGGGTAAGACTCATCTAAATCCTTAAAGGAAAACTACTCCAAGACTGATTCTAATTTTGTCAACAAATAGTATAGCTTAGGAGTAAAACAATGTCTGATAGACATTAATGTATGTTGTGGTGGAAAATATTTTTTTTTTTCTGCCACAATATCAAACTTAATTTACTGTAGTTGAGTCTAACAATAAGCAGATACTAACTAGTAATACATGTGACTTATATCTCTATAACCTGTAAAAAACTTTGCGATGGTTACCATTTTTTTAAGAAAGTAAACATTAGGGTTGTTAATCGTGATTTAAGGCAAATTCCTTTTACTACTTTTAATTTTTTTAAGGCACGGGATTTTTGACCCTCACATGCATTAATCGCAATTAAATATTTTAATCAGTTGATATCCCTAAAAATAAATCTACTCTTCTTTTTAAGTGTAATTTAAAGTAGTAGATTAATCTTCAGATAAAATACTTTAGACTTATAAGTTATGATGCTTATTTGATTTTGATAAATGAAATTGAATCCGATATAAAATTTATGTGACAATAAAGTCAATTAAACTGAGGGTTAGATAGCAACATCACCAATAAAATACAAAATATTGCTTAAGTTCAAGAAAATATAAGATATCTAAGGAAAATGCCAGACATTCAGCAGTTCTGCTGTGTCATCACTGATCCTTACATCATCGTGTAGTTGAATCACAGATGGGGAAAGCTGCTCAGACTGAAGAAGGACACCAACTCATACACTGCATTACATGCAAATTCATCCAAAAAAGGAAATAACATGGACAAGATCCTTATGTAATCCAGGAAACTGCCCAGCTCAGAGCAAAGGTCAGGTCAGAAAAAGAAACCATCGAAAAGCCAGACAGTAATGATTACCATGCTTCATATGTTGACAGTTCACTGATAACACACACACATACACGCACGCACACTTATAGATTCATGACAAACACAGACACATCAGCTGGTATGAGATAGCGTAACAATTAGAGATTTTTTTATCATTATTATCTCTACCATGAATGTCTGAAAGTAATATACTGTATTGTGGACCAGAAAAAATGAAGAAGAGTTGACCTGCGCTTCCAAGGAAAATATTCAAGGAAGATTTATATTGTGGTGCCCTCTGGAGGATCTTCTCAGAATAAAAAGCAGGATCCTTGGTAATTCTCCAAATCAATAAAGGTCATTTAATGTTTGACCATGAAGTGGACAGAATGGGGACCATATCAAACTAACAACAGCAAAGATATGATACCAAACAGTGCCAAGGTGAGAAGTAATGTGATAATTCTCATAATTATCTGTTATTACACTACCTCAGCACCTTACTCCCACATTATAGTTATCCAATCTTACAAAATTAGTGAGCAAACAACCTGATATTTAGATGCTCACCCATTCTCTCTCTCCTCTGATTGAATCAGCTAAAGTAAACAAGTTTGCTTCAATTCAGTTGTTAACTGTTAAAGCTTCCATTATTTTTGCTTGTTTCAGCAAACATTACACCTTTCAAGCAAAATTCCATTTAATTTTTATTGAGTTTCAGCAGCAATCAAAGCTTTTGAATATCAATATCAGCCTCAATGTAAAGGTTTAGCATAAAACACAAAACAACCAAATTAAAACAAAAATTGAACTTCAAAAGCTAACTAAAGGTCTCCAATAAAAAAAGGAATAATAAGACAATTAAAGATTTTACAGGTGTGGCTTCACAATATTTGTGTTTTAAGAGATATTTCAAAATAAAATTTTTATGATCACTCTACAAATCTGGCCCTGCTGATCAGATGTTTACAACTAGAAATTTTATAAGTTACCATGATGACTTGCTTTAACATAATAAGAAACAATTTCCTTTTGAGAAGCTATTTCTTTTACCTATGGACATGTACTATGTTAAATTTTTACCAGGCTCCCATCCCATTTAAAAACAAATATCAAGCATATCAGACTTGTTTGTAACACATGGTCAATTATTTTGAAATCAGAGGAAAATCTAGGTTTCAGTCATCACTTAAAAACTCATTGTTGTGATCCTCAAATCAATTTTGCTTAAAGGCCAAAACATAATCTTACTACCACCAAAGAATATGACTTTCTTGAAAGTATGATACGGTTGTAGTAGCACTATTATTTCAAACTCGATGCCCATAGTAAAAAAAAAATACATAACACTTCATACCATTTTCACCGCAATATCAAGTGTTATCAAGTATTTCTTTAAAAAAATTTGGCTGTTTGCATATATTCTGACACATTTTTGGTTTATCTTTGTCAGCTTCAGTCTGGGTCTTAAAAAATAGATAAAACAGTATTCAGACAACATTTCAACCCTGTATCTCTTAAATACTAAAAAGTGCAGTAATGAAAGGATGCAGGTTATTTTACCCCTTTCCCACTTCATAGTTCCCACCCGTAAAAGGTCAGAGCAAGCCCATTGTTGGTTCTACTGGCAGTGGATAGGAAAAAGGTCTTCCCTTTCAACAGAAAATGGTGCAGCGATTCAAAGAAAAAAAATGCTTCAGGAATGGTTGATTGAGGACTACAACCATACGTGATGGCTGACCTCTCCACTTATAAGACATTAAGAAACCTGCTGCTAACAACTTGGCACCAGGTAACACAACACACTTTCAGGGGTCAAGTGGAATGGATGTTGTGGGTGTTTTTTGCTAAAGGGGGAAACACTACTATGGAAGTGCTCATAATGATAACCAACAAAAAATGTTGCAGGAGACAGTTTTATCCAAGCTTTTGCATATAAGTATTGTATCCCATATTTGGCTGAATATTTGCTGCTAATAGTCAATGTAGATACAGGCCCTCCTGAGAGACCACCACACCATTCAAACTGGCTGCCTCAGACACTTATTTGTAGCAAAAGCACATGTGCATGGCTATAAATAAACACAACCCTAAACTATGCTGGCCCTCCAAGCGCAAGCCACATAATCTCTGCCACTTAGGTGACATCCTTCATTTCCTAATGTGCACTATGGAAAACTGAAGGAGAGTCATGCTTGTATAACTGAAAGGAGAAAAAAGGGTTGAAAGCCTGTTCTGAACCATGATTGCAGACTATTCACACTATAATAAAGCTTAATACAATTACATATGTTTCGTGTGTTGCACTCTAAACCTGCAGAACGTAAGTGTGTGCAGGCTTGTTTAAATAGGATAGAAGATAAACTGATGTCTTTTTAACAGCACTTGGCATCTGTGTTAAAAATCCTCACAGTCTGAGCAGAACTGAATCCAAAAGTCACTGCAATCAAAATCCAGCCTCCATAATCCTCTTGACCTTGTGTGACAGGGAAGTAAAAACATACAGACTAAACTAAAGCTTTTTACGTTAATGTCAAGGGTAAGGACACAGATTTGCCAAGCATTACTGAGCCAAAATCTGTAATCAAATGTATTTGTTGTGTTTATATAATAAAAAACTTACATATATTTGAAATAACTATTGTGCTGGACAATTTAAAAATTGAATGAAGCCATTTTCTACTGTATAAGCTAACCAAGAGAAGATGCATGAACAACTGGCTTTATGCAGCACTGGTATGAGGAGGTGGGAGAACGCCTTTATGCAATCTTTTAAACAGCAGAATAAAACCCTGGTCCATTCAGCAAACTCTCTCACATATGAACCCACATACACTTTGGTACCAGTAATCAGCAAACACATTCTGACTTTCACCTTATGGCTACTTCATCACATTTTTAAAAGTGGCAAAATTTCTGTTCAACTTTCAACAACAAGCACAAGACTGATAGTGATAGTGAGATACTTGTCAATACATTTCTGACATTCCTTGAGAGTGAGAAACTGCAGAAACTCTCAAAAAGGTAGGGCAGCAACACAACTATGTGACTAGAACAGATCTGTAATTGAAACAGGTTGTCAGCATTAAAGCAGCCAAAGGAGTATTTGTTTTTCCCATTGATGGAGACAAAAGATAAGAAAAAAAACTTTACAATGTCCAACAATGACTGCAAATACTCTATTTAATGCATAAATATTGCCTGAACTTCAAAAATAAGTTTTAAAGGATAAATGTAGGATTGGAAGGATGCAATAAACATGGTTGTCTGAACATCACACATGAGTACCAACGCAAAGCCATCATTAACCCTCATATGTGCAGATGCGAAGATGCCATTTTAAAGTAAATTTTGGCATTCCTCACAGAAATATTTGGAAGCCTGACTTTTAAAGTCAGAGTACGATCTCAGGTTCAAACTCATTTTGCCACCCACACATATAAGCCATGTTGAAAGTTGAATGAAGACAACAGCTTATTCACATTTCTGTCATTTTTTATCCTACTAAGCCAAAAGCACCAGTAGGACCCCGATTTCACACAACTGCAACAATAAGTTCATTCATAACGTGCCAGAACAGCATTTGTTTAATCTGTTTGATGTTTTGTTTTCTTCCAGATTTAGGTTTTAAATCCAATTAAAAGAAAAATCTCAGATACTTCTCAAAACAAACTTCCTAATTTAGCAGTGACAAAAATAAATGCTTGAACACATTTGTTGGTCATCTATCATAAAAATAAAGAAAGGAAGTCAGTTTGTCAGTCTCTCTGGACAGAGAAGAGAGGTGGTGCCGGAGAGGGAGAGGGAAGGCTGCAGAGCATGAGTCAGGGGAGGGACAGAGACTCACAAGATGATCTCATGTAAGAGGAGCTAAACAGAGCTGTGGTATGAGGCTCAGTCATACTGGTCTTCCCATCACCATGACAGCATACAAATACAACAGCGAGCATGCATCATTGTCGGGCATTGATATGATGCAACTGCATGGGACTGCAGTACAGGCATAATTTATATGACCTTCTATACAAAATCCCATTGTATTCTGCAAGATCAGAACATCTAACCTTTTTAAAGGTAAATATAATGGATATCTTGGATAGAACAGTTAAATAGAACCAGTTCATGATGCGATTGTAAAATTACTGAGAAAGAATAAACAACTGATAAAAGTTGTCCTGCATTCGCTGTTTCCAGTCAGAACTGAGGTATATTATGATCAGCAATTATAATAAACACACTGATTTTATATGTTCATTCTTTGTTTAACCTAATCCACCGCTTGTGCAAACCAAGGTAAATCTAACCAATTATCCATAGATTTTTTCCCCATGAATATAAAATATGTGCACTGATCAGGAATGACATTGTGATCTTTGACTAATAATTTCTTTATGTTTGCACCCGTTAGTCAGTGGGAGGGGTACATTAGAAAACAGGTGATTAACCTGTTCTCACAGTTGGCTTGTTGGGGAAGAAAGGGAAGGCTTAAGAATTTGAGTGAGTATGACAAGAGCTAAGTTGTTTAGGTGTTATAATACACAATGCATCGAAGTTTGTTGGTTGCGAGGCTGCAAAGTGACAGAGTGGTTATGCTGGCCCTTGATGGCTGAGGTCTCACTAAGCAGGAAAATGTGAACTAGTACAAATCACAAATTGGCTCAGGGACACCTTCAGGAGCCAAACAATGAGTTTGATATGTTCACTTGTCCACCAAACTGAACATGTGTGATGTGCTCGAACACATCACACCACAGCCTGGTGGTAAAAACCACCAGGCTGTTACCACTAGCCTGGTGGTCATAATGTTATGCCTGATCAATGTTTCTGTATAAATACATCTTTGAGTAAGTGTAGTGCAGAATCCACCATTGGCTGAATGACAGATGCTCTCATTTTGTTTTTGTTTCCTGTTCTCTGAGGGGGATTTAGAGTCAAAACTCCACTGGGAAACACCAGGAGTAACCTCCCAGATGATGTCACCTTTCAGGAAGTAGTGCAAGTTCCAACAATTATGCTGTATTTATAACCATTAATTTGACCGTCTGCAAAATAAGGTTTAGTCTAACCCTCACTGCACCTCCTTATTACATGTCCTGAAAATAAAGTGAGTTAGTCTTCAGTAATTGGGAATATCAGAGACTCATATGAGACATTACCCACTTTGCTGGTACTGCCTATCTTCAACGTGTACCTAAATTCATTTAGTTTTAAATTGTAATAAAACATCCTAACAAAGAGGTTCACCCAACTAAGCAGGACACAAGTCTTGAACAATGCTCCCATAAAAACAATGTATCTTTTGTTCAATAGTAGACAGGCTTCACAGAGGAGGCCTGGCGTCTATGTGTGGGCCAGTGGGCCATATGAATGTGATGAGTGGGCTGTCAACAGAGAGCAGAGGGGCAGGGCTGAGCCCAGGAGGCCGGACAAAGGCAGTGACTGTGCAGAAAAAAACAGAATATTATCTAACTCCCCAGTATGTGTGATTATAAAGGCATTAAAGACTTGGTTTAGTCATATTGAGATTTCCTTTAAGAATCTTCAGTGGTCTTTTAGCTGATAATGCAGAATAAATGAATTTACAGTCAGCACAGCCTCAGAGACTCTTGCAGACCACACCCTACAACACAGCAGAATATTTAGAGCTAGATGAACAACGGCTAATGCTGTTTGGACATCAAGATTTGATCAATTTTGCTACTATGCAAAAAGAAAACAAAAAAAAATCTGTATTTTTTTTAAGTTTAGTTTTCTCCTTTTTGGGAAATTAGACAGCTTAATGTTTAGGGAAAACTTTGAAGTAATAAATATTATAAGTGCACATTATAATTACATTGCTGTACCAACCATCACAAGCAATTATTTACTAATTTGGGTTTTGACAGCAGAAAAACAAATACAGCTTGCTGCTCTTAATTATGAAAACAGTGTTTAAGAAAGATAGACCACTGAGACCAAACACCATCTAAAAAATGGAAAACAAAAACTACTGACTGATCCATTTAATCTACTCTGATGACAGAGCAAAATCCACTGTTGTGAAACTTAAATGGTCCCTTCATGTTTGACAGCCTACCCAGCAGGCTCAGCTAGAACAGCGTGATCCCATTTAAAATACAACATGGCTGTTGTGTGTGCCTAAGAAGCCATTCCTTTAACCCATTCCCAAAGTTTTCAATGTTTTGTCCAAGAAATCTGCCTTACTTCTCAACACTAGTAGGTGTATTATTAACACACAAAACTGCATAAGTATGTGTTATTTCAGCAACTGAACCATGAAGAACTATTTGTGATCTGCATTCAATCAGAGAAGTCTCAAAGTCTATGGCTTCTTTACATACAGTGTAGAACTTCATGGGTCTATAATTTTTAATTTTGCCAATTTCTCCAGTTATTAACTTAAATTTAAATTAAAAATGTGTTCAACAATTTCTTGAACTGACAAGAAGGAAAGATAAATACATATAAGCAACAATATGTATTTATTGAGTTATGTTTAAACATAACTCTTGGGTAAGTAGGGCTGCATTATATGTGAAAATCATGAGATGGTGATACAAAAAGTACATATTGATATTGGTCACAATAAATCCATATTTTCCTCCCTTCTGTCTCTCTCTTGTGTGCTCTCATAACTCTCTTGGACTGTAATCTGTGCCAGACGTGAAGATCTATTGCAATGAGATTCTGTTATATTTTAAAATTATATTTCTAGTGAATCCCAAACTTTGCAATAATTATGGTACATTGCACAATCTGATGTAAAAATAGCCATGTAACTGAAATATAATTGTGAAGACCTATTAGTAGCACAACATAGACTTTATCTGACCTACTCAGAGCTGGAATCTACAAGAAATACTAGTTATGAAATTTTACAAATTGATTTGCACTGGATGTTTTTAAAATCACAAAAGTTTTTTTTTTTTTTTAGATTATTATTAATTAGTTAAATACCTCTAAATACCTAGTTTAAAAAAATGATATTTTTGATTTCAACAACCTAAAAGTGAACAATTAAATATAAAAATGTATTTGTCTCTGTTTGTTAGGTTGAAGTAAACTATCTCTTGTTTTATAACTGTCCCTACAGATGTTTTGTTTACTGGCTTGTTTGCTTGGTTACTGCTACTGATTTTACTTTTAAAATGCATCCCATTGATTCTCCATGAATCACAAGGAGCAAAGCTTGAGGCTCTAAGTAGCTGAATAAAGGTCAAGCTAACTTTAGGTAATAATAAAGACAACAACGTTGTCAAGGGTTTAGATAACAATTCAGATAGAAAATGATTCAAGTAACAAAGAAAAGAACTCTTTAAAAGGGTATATGTTGATTTTTTTCAAACGGTATAATAACACAGACAACCAAGACACATTTCTCAGCTTGTTGTTCATTTCTAACAGTGTTACAGAAACCAGTAATCTCTGCAAATAAAAATGTGTCATTATTAAAGTTCAGTGAATGTTTTTGTTTAAATACCTCTGCGCTACTGTCAAAACTAAAGCATTTTCTAACCTTATAATTAATGTATCACTTCAACCAGACTGTTCATTGACTCCTTAACTCTCTAGTGAATAAATGTTAAAAACCTCCAACTTCAATTTCTCCTCCATGGGGTAATCTGTAACCTGGGCAGATGGAAACAGGAAACTCAGGAAATATCAGCTCATAGTGGATCTAATTTGCATCATCAATGGCTTAAACATCACAAATAATTATACAATTAATCAAAACTTATTTTAGCATAAAGTGAGGCGAACACAGATCACAAAGTACACTGCTGCTGTAAGACTACATAGGATACAATAAACTGTAAAATTATAAATTATCATTATTTTTGGAAATGTGCCCTTACCCTTCAGTAAAAAATTCATCGTTCATGCAACAGCTGGTGGGAAGACAAATATTCCCAAAAATCTGTCTATAACATTTGGAAACCGTTCACAGACTGGCTGAAATGGCTGAAAACACAGGAAATAAGTAAGCTTTCTATTTGTCACAGCCCATCTGCCTGAAGACAACAGCTACAGATTCCTAATGATGCTCCATCACATGACTCCTTCAGAGTCCACTCTCAGCGATTAAACCTTCCAGCACAGCTGACTAGGCCTACTGACAAAAAATCCTCAACAGCTGAAAGAACATGCACATATATGCTGAGTATTCACAAAACAGCAAGGCATTTGTTGCTTATTGTTCTACTGACTTACTCTGCGTTTTACTGAGACACAAAAAGTTAAAAATCCACTGCTGTCAGTTTGAATTTAGACCGTTTCTATGTCTTCTGGCCTGACCTGAGGATACATGTGTCTGATATCGCCAAGCTCAAGCAGAGTGGAGCTTGAATCTGTGATGGAATGATTCTAATTAATGTGGTACTCTCAAAAGGCATGGCAATGCGAAGTGACATGAGCTACTGATGTAAGATGACTTTGAGCCATGTTATAAGATATTGTACTGCCTGATATAGGAGACTGGTCATAACAGCACCATGCAATGAATTTTATCTCTGTACAAGAAATCAATGCAAGTCAACTACACAAATAGGGATGGTTACTAGTATGAATGTTTACAAGGTTTACAACAGATTTTTTTGTCATACTGTTCATATGGTTTAAAGTTCTGAATCGAGATAAAGAGCCTTCTCTGGATATAAAGCATACCTGTAGCTTGCCCGACTAATTTACCAGCTAATGTTGTGATGGTCACTCCAAAAATAATCACTTGTCCTGAATCCACTTTGTAACTAATTTGGTCATGCTAATGGCTCACCAAGCACTGTGTGTCTACGATTTAGTAAGGAGGCTTCATTCACTGAATACTGGTGACAAATAGAATGAACTACTTCAGCAGAGTGCTGCCTCAACCCCACTTGCTGCTAGCCCAAAAAGCTTGTAACAAATGAGCATAAAATCGATCAAATATTGCCAATTAATGTTTTCAGTACATGTTTAAACTTCAATTTTCTTTATTTTTCTTGAAAAATGTATTGCAATTACAGAATAACTTTAAACTTTACATTGAACAATAGTGTAAGCCAAATGTCCTCCATGTTCAAGCCACAATGATCTCTGCTGTTTTAAATGTTGAAAATATTTTCTATAGTAATAAAAGAATGGCATTTTAGTAAAACAGGACAAATACAAGTTAGTTAACTGATTTCTAACCACTAATAAACCTTTCCAAGAATTGCCATGTATGATCTTTTGTTTCATTTGGAAGTTATTTTACAACTCAACAGAATAAATTTCGACATGCAATTCTTTTGCACATGTGTATTATTAAAGGAAAATTTACAGAATTCCAAAAAATGTACGGACCTTTACTCTGCCAAAGTAAGAGCTTATTAGGGTTTAAGCAAGCAAACTACATGTAAATAATTACTGTTTTTTTCTTATTTTCTGCCCTTTACTCTTTTTTTTATCAATTTAAATCACGATAAGCACTATTGTTGCAAGAATAAGTTTTTTTGTTTCTAAAATTCAGGCTTGATGTGATGTCATGCGGGAAATATCCCCATTTTCCCATTGAAAGCTGCCAGTCAGCAGAGAGGAAAAGGGAGCAGGCTGACATTTAGCCACTTAACTGTCAAGCAGTGACCGGGCAGATTTCTTCATCGCTTAAAAAGCCTCGTCTTAAAGATCCGCTCCTACCTTTATATTTTTCCAATACGTCCTCATAGGCTTGGAGGTATTCCTGTTCGTCCGAGAGCACATGCCCCTGCGGCGCGTACTGAGCCATAACCCGGGCTTCACAAACTGGACGCTCACCAGAGGCGGACTGGGACACAACATGTGTGTCGTTGTGCAGCTCTACATGCTTGTGTGTTCGTGCGCTTGTGAGTGTGTATTTGCTGTGGGCTTGAGAGTGATCGGCGCTGTTGTCTTTCTGAAGGAAACGCCCTGCAGCCCTCCCTTGTCTGCAGTCTGGCCAATAGGAAACGCTTCCTCTGTGACTTTACAGGACTGATAGGAAGGACTGCACTGTAAAAAATAATCAATGCCCGTCTTCACAACCCAACCCAAAACTGAAATTAAAACTAACATTAAGAGATGTTTAATTGTTGTATATTGCACAGTCTTACTAGACCAGACTTAGTTAGATTCTGAAGAAAATATTATTAAAAATGGGCCGACATTATTTTAATCTCATGGAAACAAAAAAAAAAAAAATTGATAGCATTAAATATTAATGTAAACAGCCTTTTCATTGTTTTCCAAAGCTACTGCTCTCTTTAGAGCAGAAAGTACAATATGACCATGTGCCATTTTAATCTGTAGATACAAACTGTTTCCATAAGTGGAAAATGCCCTTTTAACAACAATATGTCTCTTTAATTATTTTTATTTTTCAACATTAACATGTAACATACAAAAGAAATTCCAAGTCACGACTTAGCTTTCGATCTCAAACACCTGGAAAGGTACTCCTCACAAGAAGCCTTTTTTTAAATATAATTAATTCAGACATGTAAAAAAATATAGTGTTGAAAAGTAAGACACAGTAAATTAAGCCACAACTGAAAATGAAATAACGGCACTGCAAATAAAATGACTAACTTACTGCCATCCAGCTGTTAAGTGTTGTAAAATTTACAAAAACCTTTATACAGTGATATATGTAATAGCTCACATTCAAGCAACACACTTCACTGTCTTCTTTATTGCAGTGTGGCCACAGTGTTATGCTTATTATGCTCAAGATTCTGCTTCAGACATGATTTGTTCACTGTTTAACAACTTGCCTGGAAACTTAAATTCTTGACGGGTTTTTTAGAACTTGTGGAGGATTGGTGCGATATTTGTAATTTTGATTGAGAATCAGAATAATCAGAATTAAAATCAACTTGTTGCTTTTTATTATTATATTTATTTTATTAGCAGAACCGGTCCAGAAGATTAAGCAAACTATTTTTTTTTTAAATAGTTATGAATGTATTTTTTACAGTGTCCGTAAAATGAGCGTCCTGTCAATTTGCTCCGTTATTATTACTGCACTTTTTATTGCTCTCCATACCTGCTATTGATTTATTGTAATTTTCATAAATCCACAAAACTAAAGTTATGTTTATTTTGTGTTTAAATCGACTGAGATTTTACTATCAGGTCAGATCTTTATGAGCTTTAATTGAGACGGGACGCTGCAATTATGACTACAATTTTACGATATCAAGCTGTGTCAAAGTAACACTATAAAACGATTAGGTGCCATAAAGCCAGCTCACCATGTATTTCATTACGTTTCCATCAACCTGGTTTCTTAAAGGTCTTTCATTGACATTCAACGTTGAAAATAATATCCATAGAAAATTCTAAATACATAGGAGCACATCAACAACATCACGGACAATATACCCGTACATAAATCCCATTATTGCTCATTCAATCTTTGTTTTGATTTGTTTTCTCTCTCGATCTCTCCCTAACTTAACAAGGTGCGCGTCCCTCACCTGCGATCCTGAGCACAGCTCTCTCCGCTGGATCCAGTACGGATCCTCCCTGGATCTTCCTCTTGGACCGCTCGTGTCTCGGTAGGTTCCAGGGCAAAGTGTCGCCGGGTGCCGGCGACGCCGATCCGGATTTGACGCTGCTGTAGTCATCCTCGTCCGAGATGTCTGCCGAGGAAGACATGGAACAGTGCAGGGAAGGGTTCCCCGAACTAGAGCTCTGTGAGACAAAAGGAAACGAACAATGTCTTGATTATACACACACGCACGCACGCATATATACGCACACATATAGATGAAAGGCTAAAAGGACAGAAAACACCGCCAGGCTGTGATCGCATTTTTCTCACCATGACTAGTCAAGGTGCGTAATGTGCGTCCATGTTTTGAGTGACATGGGCCACCAGTTCACGGTAACCCAAAACAATAAAATACTGAGCCAAATAAAAGCAAGACGAAAAGCAATAGCATCTAGCTCCCCCGCCAGGTCAAGTCTAAGACTTACCACAGTATACATGGAGACCTGTCAGCTGGAAGAAGAAGAAGAAAAAAATAGATATATAATCCTATTCGGGCATCATTAGCTTCCGCCTTCAGTCATTTATTTTAGGGATGCCACACCCTTCCAGGGATGCTCCGGACTCTGTTTCCCCCTTAAGGCAGCATCAGGGATGCGGAGTGATGCAAGATCTCCTGAGGACCGACAGAGGATGATGCCGGTGGGTGCTGTGTGTCGAGGCTGAGCTGAGCTAGACCGTGATGGGAGAGCAGACTGCATGTGTCTGCGCGTCATACCCGGCAGCCAACAGCAGCAGCAGCAGCTTTGGTTCTGACGGCGGTGTTAGAGCGCCATCTCTTACACAAAGGAAGCTGGTGGCTGTAAACACCCCCCTCATAAAGGGTACAATAAGTTCCAGAGACACGCTGCTTTCACAATGGTGACTTCAGACATAATTCCACAACAAAATGTAGGGCTCAGCACAAAGAACGCACTAACTTGTCTTTTCACCTATCATAGAATAGTTACCTGAGAAAAGTTCAGTTGCAATGAAGATTTCTGTTTCCAAAATTCATTGGTTCCTTTCAGATTCTTTAAGTTTGGCTAACGTAAGGGGTGAATGCCTCTGTTTCTGTAGTCATTTCCTGCTGCACTCTGACACTCCCAGTTTGAGCAACAGAACAAATAAAGATAAATACATCCCTAAGGAAGAGGGTTGGGTGAATTATATACTTGTACAATCACGTTCAATTTGCCTGGTGATCAGGGATTTTTACAGGGCTTACCAGGGCAGTTGCTCCTCCAAAAGCTTGGAGGAGCAACAAAATAATTAACTTATTGTTTTTATTGTTGTTTTACTAAGTTTTGAAAATTTAACAGATGTAGGTTTTATTCAATAATTGGATACTATCAAGCATCTCTCAAAAGGTACTACAAAAGCATAAAAGCTATCAATCAAAAATAGTTATTACTTACATTTCTTTATAAATATGTAGGGGTGCACTTATTGCATGTTTTTGGCCGATCACCGATTAGCTATCTTTAAAATGCCTTACCTTAATAAATCAGTGCACCCCTATAAAAATTATGCTGAAAAACATTTATCAGTGGAAAAATATTATCATTACTGTTATTACTATAGCAATCACATGCTTAATCAATTTGCCAAGGTGCTTTTTTTGATGATATTGTGATTATTTGTCTGAAGAGCTCCATGTGTTTGAACATCTCCTTGTCATTGCCATAATCTGTTGCTCCTTCCACAGATTCTCTAACAGATTCCAGTTGGGATTCTGACTGGGAAACTCCAAAATGTCAACATCAATAGAAGAAACACGTTAGCAAAATTGAAAGGTTATCTTAAAGCTAAACCTGCCTGGGGTGTGAATAATTTTTGGCACAACAATAGACAATGAATAAGCAACTTTTTGAAAAGAATGATGTCAATCTCACCTTTGACCCCAAGCGACTTAGCTTAATCGATTTGTATAATTTATAACAATAAATATGCTTTCACTTTCATTTTTGAATGCATAAAGCTGTTTAGATATTGCATATATATTATTGGTTAATATATACTGATTTAATGACATTCAAAACATCAGAAGTGTTCATAAATGTTTGTAGCGGGTGTACTTGATTCTAAACCTACGGATGCTTTGAAACCTTTCCCTCACAGATCTTCTATTTCAGGGGGTGTTTATGTTATATTACTGACTTGGAACTCAGAACATTTTACTTCACAGTGCAAACAGAAAGCAACAAGTGCATACTCCATGCTCCATGCCTCCTTCTTTGTCTTTGGTTTGCTTCAGTGACTGAGTTACATCACCATATACAGGGTGGCATGGTTCTTAAACATTTTGTCTCGCCTTTTGGATGGATGAAGATATTTCTAGAAATGATGATGAGTTTAAAAGAAATGCATTAGACAGAAAAAATATAAATATGACTCAAAACCTTGACACTGATGTGTACCTATCAATACATCTATTGAAACTTTAGTCCAGGAATCAACTTCCTCCTAAACATAACAATTTCTGGTTAAAAATGAAATTGTTTAACCAGAAAACAATTTCTGGTTAAACAATTCTGGTCAAACCTTTGTAAATATTTTACAAATTCTTAAAAAACAAAAAAGAAACCTATTGGTTATACTACCATAAATTTAAAAGCCTAGTAAAGCTACTTTTTCTTTTTCTGTATCCAAAACAGTTAAAATATATGGGTTTTTTGGGGGGGGTTTTAGACTTCAGGAACACATATTTGCAAAATAGGAGTATGGCATTTATATCCACTTTTGTTGTTTTGCATCTATAAATAGACTAGATTAATTGTTTGTGTGAAGAATTTTTCAACAGGGCCACGCAGAATCATTTCTTGTTTAAAATAGATGCTGCAGAATTGATGAAAGAAACATTTTGTTAATAATAGCAGCATCACTGCCTCCTGTTTCATCAGATTAAAACCGAGTCCTCCAGAGGCAGCTTAATGTTGCATTTATATTATGATCATACTCCAGTTTATTCTAAATATAAAAAACAGAAAGGATATATTGCTTGAGATACCTTGTTTTTCTAGGAGTAAATAAAAATTTACCAGAGTAAATCTGACACTGTACAAAATCCCTGCAGAAGCAAGAATACAAGAAAGATCACAGAACCACCGCACAATGATTCATTTCTCTCCAGGGAGTGGCCTTATATTATTATTACTTGGCAAAGTCTACACTGTGGTTGGCAAGTAAAAAAAAAACCATTGTGAGTAGAACATGAAAAAAGCACAAATTTTTCATGCTCATTTGATAAAACATTTAGTTTTTGACGAGATTCATGCAGGCAACAAACATCTTTAAGAGCTAGACGTGAAATAAGACACGTCTGCATCGGCTTCACTTCCTGTCAATAAAATGTGTTGTCGTTAGCTCCTTTGCACTGGTCTGGACCAGTTAAACAGATTAAACACTGTAGACATGTTCTTATCGACACAACCACTGTAAATCTGTCATCTTGACAATGTAGGACTGTACCACAAAAGAGGGTGGGATGATAATTGGCCTAATTATACAAATTACTGCTTCTTTTCTGATTCAGGCTGAACCCTGACATGGTAAAATATGTTTGGTCATCTTGGGATTCTTGGGATTTTACAAATTTGCTAACGTTTATTTGCACAATTAGGTCAAGAGTTCTTCCACTTGTCTGTTTATGTTACACTTATGGTCAATTTATGAAAATTGTTGCTTAGTTGAAAGTAAAATAAGTGGAGCTCTGGCACAGTTATGCTGGATCTTGTTTGTTGAAAACTGCAATGATTAAAAACCAATATGTGTCCCTGTGATCTCCAGCTATCATACAGCAAATAACAGGACTACACAGATCAATAGATTCCTTTGAACTATTAGTCACTTCCAACATAACACAAAATTTGACAGAGAGATCACAACTAAAACTACTGCAGAATAGATAGGGTGAGGGTTGAAGTTCACCTTCACAAAGCATAAATCAGAGCTGCAATGGAATGGTTTTTGCTCAAAGCATAAATATGAATCAGAATGACTTAAATCCAACTAAAAATCTTATTAATACTTAAGAATAGCTTTTCACAAATGCTTTCCATTTAGTCTGAGTGAGCTTGAGCAAATTTGCAAATAAGTGGCAAAAGTCTCAGTGCCAAACCAAAGGAGATGTTCCCCAAAGCACTCAAAGCTTTCATTGACAAAATTATAGACAAATAAGTACCACACTCATTAGATATTTTTATACTCAAATCTTTTATAATTTTCCAGCCACTTTAAAATTATGCAATACTATGTTTTGGTCTATCACGTAAATCCCAATGAAATACAATGACATTTACAGTGTGAAAGTGGTAAGTAGTTTTTGTGTAATATATGAAATTTTTCAAATATTTGTTATTCGTGAATATATGTTTTTAAGTAGCATTCACACAAATATTTGGACGGCCAAGTTTACAAAGGAACCAATTCCGAAGGATTATCCACACCCGATAATCTCATATGCTTAGAGCTCTTTGTACTTCTCCAGCTAGACAATAAAAAGCAAGCAATCGTTGTTCTGATCAGGAGATGGGTTCTGTCTCTCCTTAACTTTTTGACCACACAATCTGAAAAGATAAGGCGCTCTGCTGAGAATAAAACCTTTGCGCTATATGGCACATAATAAGCAGGGCATATCATGTTTACAATTAAAGCTGAAGGACTGAAATGAACAGATATAGCTGGACTAACAGTAGGTACCAGCTTGAACAAGAGGACTGCATAAAACTCAACAAATATTGCCATAAAAATAAATTATTTTGACTTTGAACTGCAAAGTTGTAGCAGGCAATAAACAGATATAACCATTTCAATGACAAGATATGTGACATTTTTTCTATAAATGTATAAACTTGAAATTTGATTCTCAATTAATTATTTTTATTACTCAAAACGTCCACTTGCACACGTTTCACTCTGGTTTCTTCTTAAAAATAAATTTTTCTCTCTGTCCAAGTTCCTCAAAAGAAAATAGTATTTATTTCATTAATATCCCCTAACATTATTCAGAAGGGGCTTTATTTTATGTTGTGCTAACAATTGCTAGTTTTGTATGTTAAAAGATCACTCATAATTTAATGAAATGGCAGTTTTTATCTTCATATGTCACATATTTCTTACCCATAATAACTTTCCAGAGATTGCCTACGTAGAGATCAAAGTTCAAAAGCACACCTATCTGCTAGCCCTTTAAATACACATGTTTTTAAGATCCTAAATGTTCAAAAGCACATAGAGGCCCCAGTAATGAATAAATCAAATAACCTGCACGACTTCATCATCTGTGTTAATGATGGTTACCGTTAGGGAGGGATACCTACAGCTTTACGAGTGGGAGTGACTTGCACAGATTGGTAAAACTCTGGCGGGAGTCTCTTCTTGACTTTACGTTTTCTCACAGTCGAGGACACATCGGGTTCACTCTCTGGAACCTCGACCAGACTGGGCTTTTCCTCCGTCACTCGGGCATGCACGGTCCTTCTTAAGTGACGTGGACTGTGTCTGAAACCCTGGGAAAAACGATGAAATGTCAAAAAGTTACACATTCAACACAGAAACCGTCTCACATTTAAAGATGCAAAAATCCTGAGTTCTAGATGTTTTTTACATCAAATGTGAAAACATTTTGTGTTTTTCACACCGAATGGAAGAAGAACAAACTTGAATAAATTGGTTCTTGCACCTCTGTTAAAATGAGCAATTTTGAGATGTAAACATTTTGACTTGAATAAATAATTTCAATATTTACTGCTGTGTTATTGAGGTGAAAATCATATATACTGATAAAAAAATTGTAAGAAAATTAAAACTGCAGTTACTTGGTTGCATAAATGTGCATACTTTGTTGAAGCCCCTTTTGATCAGATTTAAACATTCAGTCTTCTTAAGTTCACATTCCCCAACAACTATAGCGACACTTGTCTTGTTGAAATTAAGTTTACCTGTCCTTATTGTTCTAAAATCTCCTAAAACCTTGTGTAATGGACTCATTAGACCTGACTTGAATTTTTAGGTCATAATTTCAAATAGGAGGTTTGGCACAAAAAACACACTGCCAGGACTGGCAGAGACCCAAACACAGAGATGAGGATGTGATGAGCAAGCTGCACACAGGTATGGAAAAAGCTGTGGAAAAGTTGAGAAAATAAATAAACGCTAGTAAATAATCAACAATGTAAAATACTGAAACAGAAAGAGGTCAGACGGATGGGGATTATGCAACAAATTGCTTGTCACCGACAAAAACACTATATTCATGGAATATGATGGTGGCAGCATAATTTTATGGAGTTATTTTGCCTATTTATCTTTAGATGGAACTGAGATTTTGTTAAAGTGAATTAAGTTAAAAATATGTCAAAATATTGCTACATTTTGTCCGAAACTTTTATGTCTTTGAAAGGCACAAATGAAGAGAGATTTCATCAGTCACCAAAGAAAATATCTCATGAGACATTCTGTCTCATGAGAATGAGAATCTTTCTCATTCTAAAGAAAGATTTAGTTCTTTTTATCAGAACTAAATCTGACAAAAAGACTGTGAGGTCACCAGAGGGGATCCTACAACCTGAATCATATGTGATTTTGAGAAGTTTTGCAGGCAGAGGTGACTAATAATAATCTCCCAAGTCAAGATGTGATGCTTACAGATTTCTAACACAAAAGTCTCAATGCAGAAATTGCATCAAATGTTGTTTTAACACACTGATGAAAGAGATTCGCTTGACTTCCATGTGTTCTGCACAATTGAGTTGTACAGGACACACATCTTATTACATGTGTTTAAAAATTTTTTATCATTTATTAAATTTTTTCTTACAGGCATGTGGAATTCCAACAGGGAGAACTGTATAAATCTTAGAAATCATGTTGAAACAAAATTAAGTACATGTTTTTGTTGCATAAATAACGAAGAATAAAATGAAAAATAAAGCTTTTTGCACCTACTTTTGTTTTTCTCGCTCTAGAAGGTTTATTAGGAGACAAAAGGATATGGTTTAACTGAAGGTCCACAACAGCCTTGATGTCCTTGAATATGATACTCTATGAGAACACAATCCCCCTGGATTCTGTATTGAACCCAAGGGGGTTCAATAACATGACCTACTATGTTAAACTAGCTCTTGGTTTTTTATTTTAAAAAGGATGGAAAATATCAGTTTGTACTATCATTACAGAAATATATTACTTTCCAGAGATATTGAAACCATGTCTTCCATATGTAAGAAAGTTCCAGCAAAACACAGCAATCCTGGTATAAGGCTAAGGCAGCTTTTCACACTTGATTTAGACAATTTTCATGATTTGTTTGGATTGAAAAGCAAGCAAGAAAAACAAACACATTATCTAGATTAGTATGTTGTTTTGGTTTTGATTTGGCCTGAATTACAAGGCTTTCTGTTGGTTCAATTACTCCTCATGTTTGACAATTATAAGAGCACATGCAAAGTCTTAATTCATTTAAACTGCAAAACATCTTCCCCAACATTATTTATTGATAATGGTTGCGCATTGCGCACAGCTACAGTACCTGAAATAGTCATGCAGTCCTGTGTAAAAGTTCAAAGAACCTAACTTTGTGAAGCTCATGTATTTCAGAAGTGGCTTACTTGACCAAACTTTAGTCAGTGTATTAATGACAAAACAGTGTGAAAGGTTATCCTACCTCCGATCGAAAATGATGCGTTCGGAGACCAACTACAGAATAGATAACAGATATTACATTAGACTTTGATCAAACATTCTTTAAAAGTGTGAAACTGCACAGTAATTCTCAGATTTATAATGTCTGTTAATTACCACCACAAGAATGCAGAAAACAGCATGCACAATAATGTAGACTAAGCAGTTAGGGATGATGAGATGCGGCTGGCCTGCACTGTACTCACCGCGACTCCTGGAGCGTCCCCCGGATAGCACAGATTTCATAGGATGTTTCCCATTTCGGAGCCTGCGATGCCAGCAGCAGAAAAATAAAATCGTCGCAATAGTCCCGAGCAAAAGCAGCAAAAGCAACAGAACACACTGAATACTGTATGGCCTTAGCAGGACCAAAAACGCCGCAGCGATCATCATAAGGCGAAATATAGGACAGCTCCTTCTGCTCCAGACAGTTGCCTCCTCTCCTGTGCGCCTTTTCACCACTCAGAGCTCGGGATGCGGCTAAAGACGTTCGTTGGCATACGTGGAGCATCACACTGCAAAACGTGGAGAGCGTACAGGGTCAAAGTGGACAGTCCAGGCTAGAGATGTAATTTTTGTGAGGTACAACGCATGACTCAGCAGAGAGGCGCACCTTTTATTATTTATTTCATTTCCACAAGGGGCAGGGAGAGTCAGCAGATTTATCCCAGGCAGCGCTGCGTCTGCTGCAGAGTGGCCTGCCCACTACGATAACGCTGCAATATTTCACACTGTCCTATTGGACGGTCGGACGGATATCTGTGTCAGTCACATTGTGTCAGCCCAGTTCAGATGCAAAATGATGAATGCTTTTCTGCCAGTATTGTTTTGTAATAGTCTGTGGCTTTTCAGTGTGATACAGATTTTGATGTCCTACAAATACCTATCTGGTAAATAATATACATAAAATGGGATTGTATTCTTGCATTTTCAGAATTTGGGAAGGTAATCAACACATAGAAACCTTTTCTGATTATAAACTTTGGATGATTTAATTTTTCTGCTGTAAAATGAGAGTCAAACAGGAATCCAATAAACTGAGGAGCAGATGTATTATCACAAAAGTAAAGTATGGAAGACCTCTGATAGCTTCATGAGGCTACAGAAAAATGTAGCCCAATCAAAGTGAAATGTGATGGTGAGACTGGGACTCAGACATAAATAGCACAGAAGCTGGCCACAATGTCCCACGTCTCCAAGGAAACGAGCCCAGACATATGGGGAGTTATTCTGACGTTTGACAGCATATCCAGAAGAGAAGAGCTGCAAGGCCATGCGTTAACGCCTCCGTCATATTGTGAGTGGCATCATTGAGATCTAAGATCTCTTATAAGAGAGACCAGTTTTGATAAAATAAATAAAATTGCAAACACAGCCACAATCCAACTTAAGAAATTTGACTCAATTAAATAAGCTAATAAAATAGGAACTAAAAACGAGCAAATTTCAGTTCTGATCTCTAAGTTTTAAATTAGGCTGTGTGACTGCGTGGTTTGTCGTGATACTGACGTTAGTTGCACATTCACATAAGAAAATTTAAAAAAATGTTAATTCAATTTTTACGCTTTTGGAATCCACCAAAAACGCACCTATATAT
>CAEFZX010010041.1:0-15294 GCA_903066825.1 Alfaro cultratus
TTTGCGTCTCTCTTTTTGTTTGCTGCATTTCATTCGGGGGTGTTTTCTTTTTTGTTTGCTGCATTTTATTTGCTTTTTGTTTGCCGCATTTAATTTATGCGCGTGTCTTTTTTTTGTTTGCATGTTTTCTCTTTTGCTGCGCATTTGCACCTGTCGGCCACCGTAGTTTAAGCTGTTGGAATCATTAGAGTTGCATTTTTCTCCCCATGTTTCCGGACAATACTGGCAGAACGACTGCAACTTTCTCCATGCGTAATGTCAAGATCTGACGACATTACGCTTTTCTCCAAACCACTAGATGGAAATACGCCTATTACATTTTCTTTGTATTTTTCATTTTTTTGCATTATTTTAAGATTTTGCTCAAAATTTGCATGTCAGTTACATGGACACATAACCACCTAAATGCTCTGTTTAATAGAAGGCTTTGGTCAATTAAAATCAGTTTATATGTTTCTTCAAGCAGTTGATCACAACCACTATTTCTTATCCTGTTTTCTGTGTGACCATGATGGTAACAGAGAATAAAGCTGTCATATGGTACGTTGGAAAACACTAAAAGAACCAGCTTTTAAAAACTTAACAGGGTAAATAGTTTTTAATCCACATCAAGGTTGTCTCTGAAGGTCCAAACTTTCTCTAAGAGGAGCTAAGTTGGCCCCTAAATCACATTACTTGGAGGTGAGGTAACTTGGATGGGCTGCAAACAATAAATCAAAGACAAACAACAATTACCATCACCTCACAACCCAGCGCAGGTAGATAACCTTAAATCTCAACTCATTACTTCTTATCTCAACAGTTGACCTGGTGGTTGAGCAGCAAAACCTCCAGCACAGAATCTGTGGAGAGAATCATTATTTTCACAATTAGATTTATTGATGCCAACACGCATTTCTGTACATGTCTGCCTTCTGTTTTTCCTCAGCTCATTTTGGACTGCATTTAGGAACCAATAAGATAACACAAAGATGGTGTGTGTGTGTGTGTGTGTGTGTGTTCAGTGTCCTTATCGGTTGGCGTGTGCACATGAATGAGCAAAAGCAAAAGTTCTGTTTTTAGCTGGCAAAGGGAAAACAGAAAAGGACAAATGGGGTTTTACATGCACACACAAACATAGACTGCACACAGGAGAAGGGTTTTGGACTAAAAGCAGATAAAGGAATACGAAGGAATAAGAAGGATGGGAACGTCCGGTCATCTTCCCGTTCAGGAAGGAGATGAATGTGTTTCGGTGCTTAATGTGTGTATTAACCCCAGAACAAAAGGAAAAGGAAACAAATGAACCCGGTACAACACTTTCATTGGCTGAGAGGTTGCCAGGCGACGAAAGCAGACAAGTTCTGAGCACGAGGAAAAGTTTTGAGCACAAACGTTACAAGTTTTGAGAAGAAAGACGTGAAGTCCTGCTTTCAAAATGAAAATGTAAGCAAAAGTATTAAAAGTTTTGAGAACAAAAGACATTAAATCTTGCTTTCAGACTGAAAATGTGTGCTCTCAAATTATGGTAGAAAAATTCCCCGATACACGCTTTGGCATTATGTTTCCAACCTCACAATCCACTCAGGACAACGTCCGTCTTTCTCTCAGCAGCTATGATTAACAAGCACGTTCAAAGTCCACTTTATTAATATAATAAAACTCTCTACATTAACCTTCACTCTCTGCTGCCATTTTGTGTTCAGATAATTGAAAAGCAAACATGGTTGTAAAGAGAAACTACCCGGCCTGTCACGATGCTTCCTGGTTGTCCTCCAGCATGGTGAGCTGCATTCAACCCAACTTTGAAACAAGATAAATCAAACGGTTCGTTCAAATGACTTTGGACAGGTAATTTAATTGTGAAGAGGGCAGAGGGAGATAAATATCACAAGGAATGACAGTGCTGACCATCTTTGCTACTCTAAGAATAGAAATGATGTTTACCTGAAAATAGGCAGCGAACAATAACTAATGCATTTCTTTTTTATCTATTGCCATTATAGAAATGTTGAGTGATCAATATTAATTCAAATTTGGCAGTAAATGTTTGTTGTTTTTTTTTTGCTTCTTAACTGTTTTTTTCTGTCATTATTATCGTTAAAAGTTTTGTGTTTGAAAATCCAGAGTGTTCACTCCCCGCTCTAAATCTGTAAATTCAAGTGTTCAGATCAGTTCTATGTCCACAGATCTATAAAAGCCATGTTCTTGGAACCAAAATTGTTTCTACAAACATTTGTCTCAAAGGATGAGACAAATCATGTGGTCATAGGACATTGATGCAATAATTTAAGTTCCCTACTAAATCTTTCAGCCAGCTGTTACTGGTAATATGACAAAGTGATAATTAGGAAGTGGTAGATAATGTATAATCACAGAACGGGGTTATGGATGAGTATGGACTCTTATTGTTCCAACATCACCAGTTTAAACTTTAGCACGGAATACCTTTACTGTCCTGCACAAATTTCTGGCATACACTTGATCAAAAACATTTGGAGTGAATTAGAGAGGAGTGCAAACCAGGCCTTCTCATCCAACATCAGTGTCTGACCTCAGAGATGAGACAAATGGTCAAAACTTCCCAATGCAGAAACTGTCAAAAACCCAGAGAAGCCTTAATCAGAGTTGGAAAGATGGCAGCACACTGATATCATGTGGAAAGTCATTTATCATTCTTTTATAAGAAATGTATAATGACTACATTTTGGTCCCTGGCTTTCCTGGTTCTTCATCTCCTGCTGCTCCTCATTCTCCTGTTTAGTCAACCTTTTCCTTAGTCAAGCATTTTCATACTTCACAGTCTCTCTCGTACTGGCTTAGGAGATCCTCTAATTCCTCTGAAAGACTCTCCAGCTCTTCTGATCGCTTCTCTATACATAGCTGTGCCTTTCTCAAGGTCATCTGAAGCTTCTGGAGTCTTCGTTTCAGAGACTGTCGGGCCATTTCCAGGCAACGCACTTCACCTCTCATGTTTATGCTCTGTCTTATCTTGCTCTACACGAAGAGACGGGGGCTGTGCATGGAGTGCGTCATTTTCACTTGCAAGCATGTCATATTTTGCTTTTAGGTCTTGTTGCCTGGAACTCCTGCCAGTTTTGGAGCAGTCAATTGTCCTACGGAGATTTTCCACAATCTGGTGGAGTTCTTTGTTTTCCTTCTTCAATTTTTCACGCGTCGTGTCAAGAGAAGTTCTGTCTGTCAGAAGGCTAGCCAGATCATCACGCACACATGGATGACAACCACTCTGAGCCATTCCTGTAATTCAACCAACTGTTCTTCTGAAATGCCAGTATAAAATAACTGTACTTATCTTTACTACTTTGTTCTTCAGTTATTTATATCACCAGCTTGGTGTTTTCAGATCTTCAGTCATGTAAGCTGTGTCCGAATTCAGGGTCTACATCCTTCGAAGGACGGATCTGTAGGCCGATTACGTCATAGGGTGGCGACAAGGCCTGTCCAAATTCGAAGACTCCTTCAAATGTGGCCTTCAAATGCGTCCTTCTTTTCCCCAGATTTGAAAGGATGGGTACGGTGTATCCATCACGGACCACCATATCCCATGATTCATTGCGGGTCCAAACCAAGCGTTCAGGCAAAGCTCTAATGGCGGAGAAGAGCAGCAAATTATTTTGCTATATTGTACTTTAAGTGACACAATATGATTTTTTTACAATGTTTTTAGGCGATAATGTAGCGGTGAAAGTCTCAAATATCTGCTCGGTTTATCAATACGTCACCTAATTGCAATATTGCTCTGACATTTTCAGACATGTCTGCTCCTGCTGCATTAACATCTGTCAGCTGGCCGGGCGATCCAGGTTCAGTATACGGGGAGAGAACGCCTGACTCCAGGCACACTGTTACAATAACAACTGCTAGCTTTCCCCAATGAGTGGATGTTGTAAACCTAGTTGTAAAATGTTTGGTTTACTAAAATATTTCATTTATTCCTGAGCAAATTGGTTTGATTAAAATTAAGCCTTCAAACATAATAGTTTTATTTAACTGTAATGGCTTATCTTAGATCTGGAGAGTATTATATTTCAAAATGAATAATTTGTTTATATTTATTCGTGCTAGAAATGTACAACACATGTTGGGACATTTTAGAATCAAACTAACAGATTTCTTTTTGGGGTTTTTTTTACTATGGAACAGCCTTTACTATAAAGGTGAAGAATAATACACAAATCAGGAGTAATAGCTCTCTGTTATTCCTATTTCGATTTGATACGGTAGAGTTCTGCACTTCCAATATCAGCGTCTTCTGTCACTTTTTTCAGCCATTAAAACTGTTTATTTGTTGTTAACACGTTGTGATCTGTTTTTCCGAGCCGCCTTTAAACGCAACTTGAGCGCTACGCTGAGTTTACGCCTGTGCGTCAGCGAAGGAGACCAGCTGCTGCTGTGCAGAGCTACTCAGGTGTGTTAGAATCATGGCAGCAAAACGCAAAGAACTTTACACAGTTTTTCCCGGAAACTAACCGACTGAGTTGAGTAATGCTGTTGGATGCCGGTAATGTTAGCTAAAAGATGACTAGCTAATACAAATACAGCACCTTAAGCGTGTTAACTAGTAACCTATAGGCTACTTATTATATTAAGTAACTTTTTTGGGGAAAAAAGTACTTATATGAGTAGTTTTACTGCACTGTACCTTTTTTCTTTTACTTGAGTACTATTACTGCTATGTATTCATAGCTGAAGATGCTAAAGCTAGTCGCGCTTTTCAAAGCTCGTGTTGAGTGCGTGACTTTGGCTGCTGTCTTGCTCTTTTTTGTTGCGTTTCCAGTCACGGAAACACGTTTCACGGCATCACTGACGTTTAGCATCGTTAAAAACACAGCCGCGGTGGATTAATGATTAGCCTGTGTTTGGATGTACTCACCACATAGAGCGGCTCGTTTCTGACGTTTGTAAACTTTAAAAATAACATCCATATTTTCACAGCTCCCTGCTTCTTGCTCAACCCAAAACGCAGGATCAGTCAGCCCCGACTCCAGGTGACTGTAACGGGACTATCGGCTTATTTTGGGAGGGCAAAATGAATACATAGGACTAATATTAGTCAAGTAAAAGAAAAAGAGTACTTATACATATACTCTTATAAGAGTAGTAAAGCTACTCTTATAAGTACCTTTTTTTCCAAAAAAGCTTACTCAAATGAATTTAACAAGTACAACATAGACAACACCAGTAGCCTAAAGGCTACTTGTTAGCAAGCTTAAGGTGCTGTATTGGTATTAGCTAGTCAAATTTTAGCTAACATTAGCATTACTCAACTCAGTCTGTTAGTTTGGGGGGGAAAAAACTGCAAAGTTCTTTTGAGTTTTGCTGGTTTGCTGCTGTGATTCTAACACACACCCGAGCAGCTCTGCCACTAGTGTAACCCAGCGCGAGTGTATTAGCGCTCATGTTGCGTTTAAAGGCGGCTCGGATTAGCGGGCTAAGACGTGTTAACAATGGATTAAACTGCTGAAAATAGTGACAGAAGGCACAGATATGGGAAGTGTGAAAGCCCCTACTGTATCAAATTGATATAGGAATAACAGATTGTTGGCCACTTTAAGGTAAAAACAATAAACAGCTTCCAGTCTAGAGAGGGCACGGCTGACTTCGTGGGCAGGCAATGACCGCTCATGCCGCCTGGCCTGGGATCAGTTCTGTACGGATTATCCGTGGTCATCGTTGCACCTGGTGAAGAAGACCGCGCTTTAACCGCCTCTGACTCCATAGGGGCCAGATCAGACACAGCTGCATGTTCTGGCGGGACGCAGAGCCGCTGTTAGCAAGGCTAGCGTTTTGAGAAGAATTTTGCTTCTGTTCCATGTCCAATACGGGGTTGAAAAAAACTGTTACCATGGATATTTCTTCATCAACTCCTTGTCACGCTCTTATGTTTCTTTCGTTCCTGCGCTTACCATCATGCATTCTGTTGTCCGCCATCGTGAGAATTTACTCCCTGATGCCAATGCGTACCAGCGTCAAACCAATAATAATCGAGCATTAAAGATGGACATTTGCCAGAACAAATCAGACAGTTTTTCAACAACACCGCCAAAATCCTCTTATCCAGTGATAAAGTTAAGGCATTCTGACCTTATTCATTCACAAAAATACAAAGCATCTTTCGAGGACCCCAAAACGCCCCTGCTAAAACCCAGGCTTGCCCTCATCCATGTATCTAAATTTATGTAAAGAGCTAAATAAAATAAAATAAAAATGTAGAAGTCCTTCAACTTTGGTTCTAAAAAGTTCTCTTTTTTTCTTAAATAAGAATCTGTTGGTGGCCTCAAGACCCACCAATACTAATTTTTGCTGACGATGTGATTCTTTTACCCCTTTAATTTCTCACCACATCCTATGGACTCATATCAGTATTTGTCACTCTTAATCACAATATACATATTGTAATTACGAGTGACAGTGGAACAAACCTTTGAAGCGTTTTTTTTGTTGAGAAAAAATTAAAAACAAGTTGTCTTGATTGACCTTTGAAAGACAAACACAGTAACTAAATGCCTTAAATCTTAGTCCAGTTTTCAGTCCAGTCTGTTGCTCTGTCCATGCGCTCTGGGGAACTCACACTCTCTTATCAGAATTCAGTTTAAGGAATTTCTTTTAGGCGCTTATGTAACTCAGGCAGTTTGACAAACCTTTTTTTGAAGGAATGTATAGCTGAATGTCATCTGCATAAAAGTGATAGGAGATATTGTGAAATCTATCTGCAATATTGAGACGTGTCACTGGTCCAACTCAAAAATTATATTAGTTATTATAAGATAATAGATTAACGGATATAAGAAGTTTTGTTCATCTTTTTAATTTTTTTTATTTTTGGGATGTTGAAGCTGAAATCCAACTTTTAGTGTGGAAAATTGCATCTACTACTGCTTCTACTATGAGTTACCAAGGTCTAAGGATAACTTCTGATAAGGGTGTAGTACAAAACTGTATTCAGCTTTAATCAAGTCTGCTGAAGTTATATTTATCGCCATGTTTAATTGTTTAAAGTAATGCTTTTTATTTTTCTCAAATTGCTGCAAATATTCCTGCTGTGCCAAATCTCAGCTGCTTGTTGTTTTGCATACGCTTCTGATGATTTGTGTTTTACATCAAACAAGTTGCGAGATGTAAATGGCCATGATGCATCCATTAAGAACCTGACGAACTGTGACTAGAAGCCCTAAAACTTTACGACGTAAAACGAGTAGATTTGAAAACGAGAACCTTCTAATTTATTATAAATGTTTTGAGGCAGTCAAATCAACTGCTACGGTCTTTAAGAGAAGACAAGTGAAGCAGACGTTTTATAAATGCAGTTATGGACCTGCCAAGGAAAAAGAGGGAGCAGTGAAGGCTGCTGAGCGACTGTGTACACTCTGTGAGTGACAAGGCTGCAGCGCCGCACTTGAGGAGTTCTCATTCCGAAAACTAACAGAACAAAGTAAAAAGGGTAAACACTTTGTTTCCTCTTGGGTTTTGTGAATGCTAACTACATTAGCATTACTCGTTGGACCATAACAGCCATAAAGTGAGCACAAAGGAGTTTTTATTAAAGATTTAAGCACATTATCATTTTAGCTAACACTATGTTGTGTTTGAATAGTTGTTAAAAATGAGGTTTCTGTGGCTGTTTAACACCAGACCAGGTTGTTTATCTTCCACAGATATAGAGATATATTTTAAACATCTAACTAAATGGAAATCCTGATGTTGATCTAATTTTTTTTTCTCATTCGCGCAATTCTTGGTAATAGGTAAACTTGTTTTTTTTTTTATTAAAATCGATAAGTTGCCTCTTGTATCATCACAACAAGCAAGAGGCTTTTAATTTTTTCATTAGGAATCTGGGTAACACTTAGAGTACCAAAGTCCATGATTCATCTGGGGGTTTTTTTGCATTTCCTGAAATGATTTATGTAGCTCCTATGCTTGCCGACTTATCACTTTCATGCTAATTGTTTTGCTCTCACCTGCGTCTCATTCTATTTAAAACCCCTGCTCCTTGCTTATTGTCTGTCGGTGTCTCTGTGCTGTCTTCAGCCTCTTGACCATTTCCTCTGTCTGCTTCATGAGTGACTTGATATTGTCTTTGTACCTTCTCTTGTAGATCCATACCCTGACTTCAGTTTCATGAATTTTGGATTTGTTTTGCCTCTCTTGACTGCACCATTTCTCTGATTAGCAATTACTGGATTGAGGATAAACTCATCGCATCTAGTAGGATGCCAGACATTTCACCTCTGAAAAGCAACTACCGCTGTGTTTTGTACTTGGTTTCCAGTATCTAGACATCCTGTCTAGATACTGCACAATGGAAAGCTAACCTCAAGTGCTTTCTGACAAAAAATGTGAATTCCTGCGTAGTTGTATTTGCTTAATCAAGCATCAGGTCATTGAAGCAACAGCCGGATAAGGCATTCCTGTGACAGCCAAGAAGCATAGTCCCACCAGCATATCCTGGGTTTTCCTCTGAGTCTTCTCTAGGTCCGTCGTGCCCAGAACACCTCACCAGGGAGGATCTAAGAGGCATCAGAACCAGATTAAAAAGCTAACTCAACTGGCTCGACTCTCAGCTCCTTCCAGACAAATCTGACAAATCTCACTCTGGCTGTTTGTATCCGGGATCTCGTTCTTTTGGCCACTGCCCAGATCTAGTCGTCATAGACGAAGGTAAGAATGTAGATCAACCCTCAAACAGAGAACTTTGCTTTCCAGCTTAGTTCTTTCCTCCTTCACCATGACAGACCAGTACAGCACTCACATCACTACAAATGCCACATTAATTCATCTGTTGCTATACTGCGCCATCTTTTTGCCTAATTAATGAAAAAGACTTTGCGATACTTGAACTCCTCTACTTGGGCCAGGACCTCCTCCCCGTCCAGAGGGCATTCTACCCTTTTCCAGGTCAAAGCCATGGTCTCGGAGTTGGAGGTGCTGATTTTCACTCAGCTGCAAAGTCCCGATAAGGTCAGAACCACATCAACCACATAGTTCTTAGTGTGAGCTTTAGTGGGCAAAATGTCTGAGCAAAAAAAAAGTCATTTTAAGTCAGACATCTACTCTGCAAACTTTAGAAAGTTTTACAACCCATCACCCACGTTTTTGTTCTTGCAGTGTTAAATTAGGGTGTACATTTCAAATCTTGACAGAAAGTTTTGTTGCACGCTGTAACAAAATTAGTTCTCTGGTTACTGCTTTGTCCTCTGCTCTCTTTCATCCTCCAGGTTGTGATGGGTTGGAGCTCGCTGTTGACGAACCATGTGGCAGAACTGTCTCAGTGATGGCGGAATAACAAAAAGACGCCCGGCGTAGTCGCACAGGAGGGGAAAGAGAGGGGCAACCTCAATTCATTTGAGAGGAGATTAGAAGAACTCGGGGGCTGGGCGCAGGCATCGCCCCAGTCGGAGCAGTAAGAGAGAAAACTAAAGCGACACGCAGAAAAAGAAAGGCAGACCACAGCTCCAGGAAAAGAGAGAGGGCTGAAACAGAGTGACTCACAAAAACACAGAAAGGCAGAGGGGAAGTTGCCTACAGTTAGAGGGGAAGTAGGTCTTTGAGGAACCAACAGAGGGTCAGAGTGACTTCATCAATCATAGCAGTCACAGCGCAGTGAAGACTTGGGGCTGTTTTGTATGAAAGATTTATTTATTTATTTTTTTTGGCCTCGAGTAGCAATGCTTCCTTTGATCACTGCCAGCTAATTTCACAAGGCAGAGCTTCTACTGTTTGACGTTATTAATTAATGACTTTGTTAAAGGCAGGAAGTGGGGATGTGTTTCCAACAGAAGCTCTAGGTAATTTATTGGGATTAAGTTAAATTAGATGTTTTCTGACGTCAGACTGACTGATTTAAAACATTTTCCCTTCCATTTTCCAATGTTACAATGAAAGAAGTTTTATTTCAAAGTTAAAAATAAAATAACAAAAGAATAGAACATTTAACCTCTGTGAATTACTTCTTTTTATACAGTTACTGCATAATGTAAAAGACATTTACAGTTTTATAAATGTCATTCATAAAACTAAACTAGAAATTGAACCCAGCTTTGAAAAAGTGTCCAGAGTTTCACTTTTCTCTCTACTTTGTCATATTAAGAACACAATTCAAGACTTTGACTAGGCCGTTCTAACACATGAAAGTGCTTTGATATAAACTGTAGCTCTGTTGAGGGTCTGGGTGAACCTCCACCACAGTCTCCAGTCTTTTGAAACAAAATAAGTTTTATTTGTCCTGTACTCAGCTCCACATGTCCTCCCATCCACTCTGATCAGTTTCCCTCTGAGGAAAATATCTCCAGAGCATCATACTGACTTCACCATGTTTTCACTGAGGGGTTGGTGGATTCACGTTAAACTTTGCTGGTGAAGCTTGCAAAAGCCCCTGACTGTTCCTTTTTGTCGGTAAATTAGTCCATTCCTGCCCCTGGAACCGGTGTGATAGTGTCAGGTTTTTTGCCACCTTGCTCACAAAAAACATTTTTTCTTTCTATGGGACTGCCGTTGATTTTGTATTTGGATCCAAACACATTCAGTCACAAACTTTAACATCCTAGCTGATGCCAGTGATTACTTTAGGAAAAGAGCCGCTCCCACGACGCTCCCACTGCCATACAGTCAGGATGAAGTTCAGTTTTGAAAGCTGCAGCATTTCCTCCAACTGTAACAATACACAAATAATTATTATTATAGCCATAAACTTTGATCAGACAAAGATTTTTTTCTATTTCCCATCAAAACATCTTCACCTTTGAGCCCGTCTTCTCCCTGAATGAATCGTTCTCCAGGCATGCTTGTGTGTCGTTATGGAGACAGATGTAAGTGGCACTTTCAGGCAACTATGAATTTTATTAAAGGATGAACCGCATGTTTTCCCCAGATATCGTTCATTTCTCTTGGTTTTTTCCATAATATAACATAACGTGAGGAAGCACAGTGTTAGCATGTATCCACAGCTATGCCTAAACTTAATTAAAATGTTTTGAATGAATTCATTATCAGAAGCTTCCAAAGCCATGGCTTCATCTGCTCTCCCAGACTGCTTAAAGGCACAGCAGCCTTATGGTGTGTAAAATTGTGAGATTAATTCAAAAACAATCTCATTATTCTGACATAATAGAAATAGTTTTGAGCCGTCCCAACTGACCTACAGCGTCGAACAATTAGTCTGATTTTCTGCCAGAGTGTGAGAGTTAGTCAAGTTCCCCAGATGTTCACATTACAACCTGGTTGCCATGGTGAAACCTCGGCGGTAAAGTGATGGCTGAAAGGTGCAACCTTTTTCATTGTTCCTAGGGGAATGAAGATGACCCCTCAGCAGTTCCAGTTGCCTCAAAAGCGTTCAAAATTAATTAAATATGTATCGTCAGCATCCTGTAATTAAAACAGGAAAAGACTCATAAACTGTGAGGTAAGGGGTGTTTACTTCATGTGAATCATGCAGAAACAAAAATGTTCAGAAGCTAAAGATGATTTATTAGTTGTTAATATAGATCAAAAAGAAAACCAATCAAATTTAAGTAAATAATACTTCCTGTCAACTTCCATTCACCCAAAATGGTAAAATATCTGAAAAGACAGATAATTTATAACATTGAATTGTTTTTGTTCAACCATTATGATGGGATCATTGTCCTTACTGGTCACCTCATATCGTCTATGTCTGTATTTCATATACAGAGAAGTTTATGTATTTTATATATAAATTCCTCACAGCCTGTAGGGAATATTCGCAAATTGGCCGACCTCCAAGTTAAGGTGTTTGTTTTTCATTTTTCTTTCATGGCCTTTGAGATTTCTCCAGAAGCTTTTTGAGCTGATGTGTCCTGGTTTAAGAAAAGAATATTTCCTCTGACATCCCTTCCAACCCCCTCCTCATATTCATCCTTCTCTCGTTGTACATGGTGAACTTTAACATTTACCATGCCAATTAAAGTCTGTCCAGTCAGAGCTGATGCTCTTTGGTTTTTTTTTTTTTTTTGCATGACATGCTTTGGCTCTGGCTCAGACAGGTTCCCTTCTCGGCTGGTTGGCAAATGTCTCAAATGTTTTCCACTTGTGAATAATCTCTCTCTTGTTAGAATGGCCATGGTGTTCGGAAACGGCTTCAAGGCCTCTGAGGTCTCAGAGCAACAAACGTTGCTTCTTTCAGGTCATTGCTAATGTCTATCCTGTGTTGGCGCACACCTTTATAATCCAGAGTAGCAAAATGATAAATCTCCTGCTTTTGTAATGTCTGTCACATTGATATTAATTATTGAAGGGTATTTAAAAAGCAGCACCTTGCTGCTACTGACCCTCTCAGATCCTACTGAAGTATTCAAGGTTTTCTTAATGTTTCTGTACTCAACTTTTCACCTTAACTTTGCTTTTATGCAACAAATGATGGCACCATATTTGCCATCATTTGTTGGCAAATATGGTGCCAACATATTTGCCAACAAATGATGGCAAATATGTTGGCACCAGCAAATTCTGCAAAGTGGGCTCAGCAAATTCTGAATAGAAGTCAGATACTCTGAATAAGCTCAGCTCAGGAGTTCTAGTTTCAGAACTGGCTAACTAAATTAGCTGAACATGATTAAATCAGAAGCCCTCTTTTAGTTAGCATTTGATAAAGAATTAAAGTTTTGTTCTTGATACTACACTTCAAAAGTCTCCCAAAAAAAGTGGGTGACTTTACTTGAATGAGCAAAATACTAATAACAAATCTATTTTCACTTGCAGGTAATAAAAAAAACCCTAAATGGAGGTGAAGGACTCAGATTCCGAGTTGGAGCTACTTATGGTAGTCAAAGTCAAGACGGAGAGACGGCTGCTGTCTAAAAAGCTCAAATTAAAAAATATAAGTGATAGATTCACATCCACCTCAGAGGCCCCTCTGCTGTTTAAATGCCACAGTATCATTCCAGACAGCATCACGTTGGCTTTAAAATGAAGTGCAGCATAAATCATATGAATAAGTTAATGTATTAACTTATGCAAATGCTATTTCTCCCATTCTATTGTCATGCGAATTTTAAGCAAACTTTTAAACTATCACAAAAAACAAAATGCGAATTAGGTGTGTTTCCATCTGCTTGTTTGGAATAAATCAACCAGGATACACAAAGCATCACTTCTCCTGATGCTAATGCTACGTATGGCTTTAACATACAGGAAGTACAGGTTGTGACCTGGCATAGAACACACATCTCAGGGAAATGGAGAGAGTTTTTCAGGAATGTGTTGCTAGCTACAGGTTGCAATTGTTCCATCGTAGTAAAATGCTGTTACATGCTGTCTGGAAACGTAGAAAAAGAAATTAACAGTGGAAACAGCTGATCAGTCATGTGAGGCAAATGTTGGTTATGTCATAACTCATTTGGTGAATGTGCATTAACTCTTTAGGAAAAACCGAAAATGGCCTCAGGCAGGTGTGAAAATTATTTGAGCAAAAGTGAGAAAATTATTAGGAAATTTGCTGCTTGCATCAAACTTTTCTAAAGTTAAGATAACATATTGAATAATATTAGGTGCAGTTGAGTTGCACCTAATATCTGTTGCTTGTAACAACAGATCCTGGAGTAATATATAGTATAGGAAAGCAGTTTGGTTAATATCATATGATGTAAACAAAACTGATGATTCTTCCACCTAGGAAAGCAAAAGAACTGGAGTTCTGTACGTTATTTGATGCGATTTGGAATCAAAAGTGATGTGGAGTGTGGTTTAATTAGTTCCTACAGCTCTTCCTTCCTTGCTGTGGCTCTTGCTGTTGTGCAGCTTTAAGTGACACCTTGTTTAAAGTAGTGCATGCTCTCCTTGACCCGGCCTGATGTAATCCCTCTCTGGCTGACAGCTGATTGCAGACCTCCTGTGTTGCTGCTCTCACAGCCAAAAGCTCCCGCCCTTCTTCCATCCTCACCTCTGAGCAATCTGTCCATCCATCAAACCCCCTCCCTGCTTGTGTGTGTGTGCGTGTGTGTCTGAGCCCCTCCCCAGGCCTTTGCCCGTCTCCCACCTCCTTTCCTGTCACTGCTCTCCTTTCTCTATTTGTGTGTGTCTCTGTTTCTCCTCCTCAGGCACACTCTTACTTTGACTCAGGATCATCTCCGGTTCTTTCTCTCCGTTTCATTAAAACTAAAGCCAGCGGTCGCTGTGCTCGCTCAGATGAGAGCACCTGCACAGCACTTCTGAGTTGTCTTGGGTGAAACCAGCCTCAGCTATTTGCTGTACTGGAGAAAATTGATTCCAAGTTCAATCAGAGGCAATATTAACAAAGGGGAACAGTTACAAAAACAGCCTGAAAGACTCTGTTGTGATGATATGTTTTAGGGTGTTTTCACACCTGGTAGTTCGGTAGATTGGGTTCTACTGGGGCCAAAGTTGCAACATTTATTATATTTTCATCTACTGTGGTTCACTTCCACACTTCATTGTGAAATGACCCAAACCAATTTAGAAACCTGTTCACCTCCTCGCCTGTGGGGGCGCTGCATCAAGAACCACTGAAGGAAACAACACAGAAACCTCTGAAGACGCTGAGCACAACTTCATCCACAAAATGTAAACAACAATGGAGTAGCATCAGATTTTAGCGGTGTAGGATTTTTGTTTATATTTGGTAAAAGACATTTCTCCCTCTAGTGCTAGACTTGTGTGTTTGTTTTGGTTGCATTTACCCAGCATGCCCTGCTCTATAGTCCACTTCCTGCTCTGGGAGCGGTCTCTGGTCAGGTGGCTTGTTAAAGTATGTATTAGAGCCATGGCAGAGTTCACTTCAACCAAACCCAGCCTTACAAAAAAATCCCATGAAAATCACATGTGATTTTCACATGGGATTTTCACATGTGATTTTCACATGGGATTTTCACATGTGAAAGTCACATGTGAAAGTCACATGTGACTTTCACATGTGAAAGTCACATGTGACCACATGTAGTTCAAACAAATTTTTTCATGTGAATGATGTGTGAATGATGTGAATCACATGTGAAAGCACATGTATACGTGTGATTTTGGAACATTTCATGGTAAAATCACATGTGAATCACACATTTCCACATGTGAATCACACATTTCCACATGTGGTTCACATGTGGTTCACATGTGGTTCACATGTGATTCACATGTGATTCACATGTGAATCACACGTGAATCACACGTGAATCACACATTTCCACATGTGATTCACATGTGAGCACGTGTGATTTTAAAAAAAATCACAAATGTTTATACACGTAATTCTCATTATTTCAATGCATCTTTCACATGATGTCTTATTTCATTCTGTTTACAAAAGGGTTACAAAAAACTTGCTAT